>JAODUO010001225.1:0-165894 GCA_025642075.2 Ridgeia piscesae | reverse complement strand
GTTTTTATGCCTCTCAGCTTGAGGTTTTTGAGGGCTCTTTCTGTGACCAGAAAACAGTTGAGAATCTGCTTTGGTAGCCTGTCTGGTGTCATCTTCATGAGGTGTCTAGTCCACCGGACATTCTTTCTGATCAGAAGATCGTGCATAGATGGCAGTCCTTTCCGATCAAGTATGTCCTTGTTTGACACTTTGTCCATCCAGGTTATATATGATCGAATGCAGATGTCGCATCATGAAGGCATGCAGCATTTTCACCTGTCGTCTGTACACTGTCCAGGCCTCGGCTCCGTATAGGAGGGTGGACAGCACGATTGCATGGTATATCTTGCTTTTAACCCGCATGGACACATGGTGGTTGTTCCAGAGTCTCTGGCGTAGTCGGCCGAAAGATGCACTAGCCTTGGCCATCCTCCTCTGTATTTCATCGTCAATGCATCCATTACTTGATATAGTGGTTCCGAAGTAGGTGAATTCCAGAACAAAGTTCAGCTTGTTTCCATCAACCATGATATCCTCCTCTCAGGTTCGTGTAGAGTTGGGTTGGTACAGCACCTCGGTCTTCTTGATGTTAATCTTCAGGGCGAACTTCTTTGATGCATCGGAGAAAGCATCCACTAATTTCTGCATCTCTTCAGCAGAGTGGGCAACCAGTGCACTGTCATCTGCGAATAGCAGCTCTCTCATCAGTATCTGAGTAGTCTTGGTCTTCGCTCTGAAGTGTGCGACATTGAATAGGTCAGCGCTCTGTCTGGATTGTATGTAGACGCCATCCCCCATGTCTCGGAAAGCATCGTCGAGCATTGCTGATAGGAAGATGGAAAAGAGCATGGGGCCAGTACACAACCTTGCTTGACCCCATTTGTAACACTTCATTTTGCATACAGGTATGTAAAATACCATTTTGAAAGTTCAAATACCATCACATTTGTGTCGTATTTGTTTCTATGATATGTACCAATATGTCAGAAGGTTACAATTAAATGAAATTTAACACTCAACAATTTTTTTAAAAAGTTATATATATATATATATATATATATATATATATATATATATATATATATATATATATATATTACAATTAAATTCTTTGTCACACATGTTTAAAAAAAGGCCAAGTTACCATGGATTCCTTTAGACTCACTATGATTCACCAAAACAAATTTCACTGTAATCACCTAATCTGCATTTTCTATGGTCATTCATATGCAATATATCTTTAACCGGTAGACTCTAATGCCATATAGTTTTAAAGATAATTCAACACACACATCAATAAACACAACTTGCATACAAAACAGGTAGTATAAATGAGGCTATAGCTTAAAACATGCAGGCAGCAACTGTCCAGTTTAATTAACAGGGATCTACTGTGTTATTGATACAATTCCTACCACTGCACTGCCGAGCGATTAAACAGAGTGAGAATGAAGCATAGAAGGCCAGGAGTGTGCAGCTACTGTGAGGTGGGCTGATTATAGTCTCCAGAATACACAGTCACAGGGAGTTCGTGACCTGAGATCTGCTGAAAACTGAAGCAGAAACAGGCCTAATTTTAATATTTTGCTGTTTGGGGGTGCCCTGAGATCCCATACAAAAGACTACCTAATGAGGTATTGAACTACAAATGTCTTGTGTACAATGAAAATACCCATAGATAGATATGTGCAAAATTAGAGAAAAAGCTTCAGAAACGTTTTCAAATCAAATAGCAAAACTTAAAATGTACCAGTTTTTAGACCATGAAGGAAGCTTATAAATGTGTAATACAAATATAGTACCATCAGAAATGTCTAGGCAACATTTGAAAAACAGATCTTCAACAGTTTCCGAGATACGAGAGCCAACGCCGCATGGCAGATGGCGCATGGTAGACGGCACAGGGCAGGAACACAAAGTGATGTCATAAGTCCATTGGACTTTGGCCTAAAGGACTAAGAAATAATTTGTTTCCAAAAATGTTTGTATATCTGTAATTGGTTTAAACATCACCAAATTAAAGATATGTCATGCTATGATACATTTGTGTATTTAACACCTTCATATATCATGATACAATATAATATATTGTTCCAAACTTTTCTAGTATGTTACAATGGAGCAACACCGCATCAGGTCAATTAACGTTGGCAGTATTTAACAACATTGGCCATTGGGGGAACATAGACATTCCCTCTTTTTAATGTCTGATTTGCTTGGATTCATCCTAACATAAGTCGCTATTCCTCTTGTCACATAAAGATGTCTTACAATTTATTGTGTTATGTTATGTTTGCAGTAAGCATGTCACAGTTTTATGTAAACTCAGTAAACAATGCTTTACTAGATCAATTTCTGCACATTACTAAGTCATTTCCACACATGTAGTAAAAGTGTTGTGCATATAATGTCACAGTAATAGTTTATGTAAATGACAGTCATGTATACATACACATACTAAGAGTTTTCATATATATATATATATATATATATATATATATATATATATATATGTATATATATATATATATATATATATACATACATACATATATATATATATTATATATTATATATAAACACACCTGTCACCTGTTTAAGAAAACATCACTTATTTACATATTTATAAAACTTCATTGATTTTGGACAATAACTTGTAATAATGTGCCCATCTGAAGTCAATGTTTTGAGTATCACACATTTATCACTGGATTTGGCATACCCCGGGATGGGATGGGATGGGATGGGATGGGATGGGATGGGATGGGATGGGATGGGATGGGATGGGATGGGATGGGATGGGATGGGATGGGATGGGATGGGATGGGATGGGATGCTAGGGGCAGTCTTGAATATACATGTGTTCAATCTCCCAGACTGTCCATTTGGACATTTGGCTCTTTGGGAGCCATTAAAATGTTAATCAAATACAAATATGAGTATAATTATTCCACCCAAAGATACATATATGCTAAATTTGAGGAAAAGTGACATAAATGTTTTTTTAATGGCTAACTGTGACTATTTATCAGTGTTGAGGCCCTTGAGGACCCTAGGCTGCCTTTAGCAAGACTCGATCAAATAACAATTTCTCATGCATTGTGTCAGTACCCTGAGATACATCCATAGATGCAAGATTTAAAAAAGATATCCTAAAAGAATTGGATCATTGGACCAATGGATTAAGAAGTCAAGCAACATAGGCATTATTCTAGATCAGTATCTACCCAGCATGCAATACTAATAATAACTTGATAAAAGATAATAGTAATTTTATATAATACTTAACAGTTTCAGCAACTGCCTGAGTTCACTAGATCCTTCAAATATAAATTTCAATCCACAATTCAATACACAAGACGTTTCAAGCAATATTTCTAAAAAAACTTTTGTTTCCTTGATTAATAAAACAAATATACAACATTAGTGTCAACTGAGTGAACTGACCACACAACCTCCCTTAGCTGACTTGCAACAAGTGATACTTGTTTTGACAATTTCAATGTTTTGTTGAGAACTCACCATTGACTGTTAGATCTGCTGAGCCTTTTTGAGTTCCAACTATACAAAGATATGTGTTTTCATCTGCCACAGTTGTTGGGCTGATGCTGAGTCTGTGAACCTTTCCGTCCAGTTGTCCCGTGCACCTGTCATTGTAGGCTTGACTGTCAGCGTCGCTGTCACAGTAATATATCAGGTTAGGTTGACTCCCATTGTACCACCAAAACTCAAAGTAGCTCTCACTGGTGTTAGTTGTGCAAGTCAACGTGGCTTTGTCTCCTTCCCACGTCTCAGACGGAACATCCACTTTCACATTGATGACAGCCCCTTCCGCATTGGTATGTGCTGAAAGCATAACAGTATATGTTCACCACTACAACTTTGTGCAACATAATGTGACATATATTGTATACTGGTGGTATGTCAACACTGCCTTTCATGACAAAATGTGTTTACTCCATTTGTAAATATTTCCTCTTTATTTATATTTATTCAGATGGAGCAAGCACAACAAAATATGATTGGTAACATCACTAACGTGACATTATTAAACACGATGGCCAAACATAACTTGGTAGATAAGATTTAGAGAGTCAATGCTGTGCAATCAGCAGCATTACAGTAGACTAAATAAATTACAATAAATAGTTATTCTTTACTAAAAATATCACTTTTAGTTAAAACACAATATGCAGTCAGTTATGTACCATGTAGGCCCATGCACTGGGTTACTCAACTGGCTATGTACAATGACTTTCTACAATACCAGTGAGTTTTTCACACTGGTCAATCAAGACCAGATCCAGGATTTATTAAGTACAGTAAATAATACATTTCCAAATTCAATTTAAACTGTCCATTTTTGGGAATTAGTAGATGCACCTTTAAGGAACACCTCTAACAATAATGACTTCTTATACCCCAATATTATCTGAGATCAAGCTCAGTGGCCTGACGACACCAAGGAATTATGCAATCTCGTAATTGTAAACAATGCACAAGTTGTCGATGGATGGATGAAGATGCTAGGAAGAAGATGGTAAGGAGGATAGGCAACATCAAAAAGTGGACTTTATAGCTACATGCTTGGAGTAACTGTTAAAATCTGCCCTACTTTCAACATTCTAAGATCAGTGGCGAGTCTGGTAATCCATTGCAAAATTTGGGATGCTCGGAATAATGGAATACCATCAAAATTGAACCCTGCGATGCACTGTATGCTACCACTGATTGCTCAAAATGTTTGTCAATGTTCAAAGTATTCAAACTAAGAAGAACACATCTCTAATTTATCCCTAGTTTCTGATACGCATAATAGAATATACCAGTAAAATGTCTAAGTTGTGTGACCTTAGCTGACCTATATCCCTGGAGATATGATCATGTTTGTATTGGTTGGAATGTGGCTTGTCCATTTTGTTAATATCAGTTGATGCAAATACACAGTATAAGAGATTTGTTTTGGAATAGCAATTATTATGGGACTTAAAAATAAACATTAGTTTATATTGGATGTAATGTTTTACGTAGATTTTGCCGTGCAAAATGAAGCCAGAATAACCTAAATACCCAACCACAGTTCTTCTTCTATTCACCTCACACCTACAATAATGGCAGATTTTGATTACCCACATATCACGTGTGCCAGTTTTTTTCAAAACTTTTTTAATATTCAAAGTTTTATGTCCCCCTGTTATTGGTATTTAGCTCATTATGACAAATCTAATAACAGTTACAAAACTTTATATTTCCATCAACGTTTAGAAAATCATCAAATGAAAATTACATTTTCAGTATAATATACCAGGGTAGTTCTGATCCATATTTTGACATACAAAATATTAGCCAATTCAAAGACGGAAAGTTGCCATAACATGTTGTTATCTGACAGAGATGACCTTAAGAAACAACTGAAAGCCTCTCTCATATTTTCTCAAATATGATACGTAACACAGAGACAAATGGTCCAAGGGTGCAATAGAGGAGATGCCATACATAAATTGTTTGTGTGTTATTGTTACTATAGATAACGTAAATAATAACATGCATAGTGCTCTCATATTTTGCCAAATTATCTCCCTTTGGATGAAAAAAAGTAGATTAAAGCTTAATGCAGATAAGACCAAATTTCTAATCATCATCATCAACGCAGTGTAGAAAACTTGATGTTTTTTTCCTGACACATATTTTGAATCAGAGAATCACACCAGCCACCTCAGTGTTAAATCTCAGAGTAACGTTTGATGAAAACTTCAATTTCAAACAACATTTATCGAAAGCATGTCACTGCTGTGATCTTCACCATATTCGCCAGTATATGTCACTTTCCAGATTTTTAGATGGTTTACTGAATGTCATATGTTTTACTTGATAATCGTTTTATTTTGTAATCGATGCCTGCAACATTAATGCAAGCTGCCTTCTAGGGGAATCGCTGTTGAGTAGGACTATATAAAGTAAATGCTAGTAATTTCAAAAAATCGTAAAAACCAGACTAAAAGAACACTTCTCAAATTTGTTTAGAGAACTGTGGGAGGTTATTTTAATTGGACGATTTCATAGTTAATAATAATGGTTAATAGCCTCATATCTAGCCTCCACACTCTCCTATCTATTTTTATTAAAGTTAACTGTGAATGAAATAATGTAAATATGATAATGTGTACGTAGCAACCATAGTAATTATCATACCAATTATTTCTGGTCTTTATCTTTTAGGGTGCTCGAGGTATTGGGGATATATGGACCTAATCAACACCAAGAGGAAGTTAGAATCTACAGAGATTTCCTTCAATGACATTCACACTTTTTGTAATAATGCACTCAATTATGGGAAACATATTTGTGCAATGCGTGTGTGCTTTGGCTGCCACAATTAGGCCGGGAGCCAGGTCCAGCTCTCGGGATGTTTTCTCCTAAGTTTTTTCACTAGTATTTCCAGATGACTAATACACTGGGCCATCTCAAGTTCATAATAACCACTCCCAACTCGGAGCCTTTTGACCATAGGGGGCCAGAAAACCCCTTTTAAGACCTGGAATTAAGTAAATTCAAATATTTTGTTACTGTGGGGCCAAACATAGAAGTAGAGACACACAATTTTGCAGAAAGCATACAGTGACATTGGGGAAGGCGGTGTTGTATGATCAATTCCACAATGTATACGATTGAGCCCCCCAAATGAACATATTGATATTTTCCTCCGCCTGACTATTTAGAGTCATAAATGATTATTTAGAAGTCTTTTTATGTATCAAAATGGCCACATTTTCACACAGAAATATTCCCACAGCCATTAGCTTCGATATGATACCAAGATGACCTCTGTGTCTCGAACATTATGAAGCCTAACCCACCCCCTAAGTCACTAACATTTTAATTATCGCATGTTGGGTCATCTAATGCACTACTACCTTGTTATCGAATATCGGATCTTCTAATGCGTTACTATCTGTAGTGCATCGACACTAATTATGATCTTGAATTAATGTTTTTTAATGTTGTTAAGTTTGATTGTGCACATTACTATACATGAATTATACTGAAAGTCAAGGTCACTGATACATTTCAAGGTCAAAATGTTTTCATCCCGCTCATGGACTGTGCGGGCGCGAAAATTAAACTGCTGGCCCATATGGCATGTCATATTTTGAGGCTCTCCATCTCTAATGTCGAATCTTGGATTTTGTTTCCTCATATTGTTACGAGCCTCCTAAGTCACTGAAATTTTAATTATCAAATACTGGGTCTTCTACTTCGCTACTGTCTTTATTTTAGTAATAATAATCATGATATCATGTTGTTTTAATGCTTTTCAATGTTGTTCAGTTTGATTCTACGCATTTGAATTATATTGAACGATAAATGTCAAGGTCAATGTGTTTTACAAATGCATTGGTTTTATCTCGCCATTGAGCTTGATCTCTGAGTATATTAGAGCATGAGAAGTCATTATTATTATTATTATTAATGGATAGATCGACATGGCTGTGTGTATTTTCTGCTGCAGCAGGCAGAGTATCAAAGATTCGATGTGATATCATCTTCATAGTCGGAGACACACCTTCTTGTATTAGGGTGTAATCGTTAAGACAAGGGATCTATGAATGATCGGCATCTTTGATCAGGTACTTCACCCCTTGCGGTTTATTGGTTTTCGCGAAGAACCTACCAATTGTTGCCATTGAATATGGCATGACAGTGAGTGGTTAGATCATCAGGTCAGAGTGATGCTTACTTGCAACCATAGGACCGAAAAGATTAATCTACTTTTGGTCTTGTACTGAATCATCTCCTTACTTGTTCATTGTAATGGGGTCAAACAAACGTGACTCTCTTCATGAGAAGTCGATCCTGGATGAATTCTTCTTGTTGTGCTTTGCCATTTTAAAGAATCATGGTTTACATCTTCTAGTTGCGCCTGAAGACAGGCTGGTTCACTTCACCTGATCCTTGGACCAAAACAGTTCACGTGGTCTTACGTCTCTTTGCTGCCTCTCTGCATTGCTGCATGTGCAACCAACCATATTCCACACAACCTCTACTAACTCTCCCTTGGTGTGTCCAGTCAAGATGTGAAGTTGGCTCACTCAACTTTAATGATGATACGGCCAATTCCAGCAGAATATGCACAAGAACTTGATTTTGTCTTTTAGCCTCTTCATAGCTGTTTCTTCTATTATTGTTATTCTCTGTTGCAGGATTTGAATAGGGTCCGCTATATGGGAACATTGATAACCCTAGCACTCTCTTAAACAGAACGCGTTTTCTCAGTGTGTTTCATAAAGTGTCTGTAGTATGTGAGAAATCGAGCATAATTCTGCGGATCTGCACGAAAAAGCGGGTTTGGCATTCCGCTTACGACATACTTGTACCGATCTGGTTCGATCTTTTGGTTCCATTGTTCAATTACATGAAGAGCCAGATGCAATCCATGTCCTTGATCCAGAAGTGTCCAGTTTCTCCCAGTTCCCCATTCCTCACTGCTTCTCTGAGCTCCTGGTATTTGGCTATATGATCGCGAAGAGTGACTGCATCAGTCTCCACCATATATAGCAAATTTCATGTTCGATAAGTTGGCAGATATAGTAGGGGCCGTATTACCACATGGGCACTTTATGCCAAGGGTACCCTGCGTAATTATATGAGGAAACAAGATACAAGATACGACACCTAAAGATGCAGAGCTTCAAAATGAGGTATTACATGCCATATGGGACAGCAGTCTCTTTTTCGCACAGTCCATGAGCGGGGTGAAAACACATTGACCTTGACAGTTATCAGTGACCTTGGCTTTCATTATAATTCATGTATAGTAATGTGCACAATCAAAATTAACAACATTGAAAAAACATTAAGTCAAAATCATCGTTAGTGTCTATGCACTAAAGATAATAGCGCATTAGAAGACTCGACATTCTATAAAAAGAATTTCAGTGATTTAGGGGTTGCGTTAGGGTTTCCACCCACAGGGGCGTAATTATATGAGAAACCAAAGGTCACGATTCGACAGCTAGAGATGCAGAGCTTCAAAATGAGATACTACACGCCACATCGTCAAGCCTAGTTTGATTTTTCCCGCCCGTCAATGGGCGAGATAATTGACCTTGCCTTTTATAATTGACCTTGACATTCAATATAATTTAAATACAATAAATATGGTAGCGCATTAGAAGACCCAACATGCAATAATTAAAATGTCAGTGATTTAGGGGTGGGCATAATGTTCCACACACAGAGGTCATCTTGGTATCACATCGAAGATAATGGCCGTGGGATGTTTACTATATGAAAACGTAGCTATTGTGTACATAAAAAGATTTGTAAATATTCATTTATGACACTAACTTGTCAGGCGTAGGATGAATTTTTTCCCATTTTTGGGGGGACTCAACGGTTCACACTGTGGAATTGAATTAGGTCAAACACCTAAATCATACACCTCTGTCTTACCCAATGTTTCGGGATGTTTTCTGCCAATTTGTTTTGTCTACATCTATGCCTGGCCCCACAGTGTCAAAATATTTGTATTTACTTCATTTCAGGCCTGAAAAGGGGGGTTCTGGCCCCCTGAGGCCAAAAGGCCCCGAGTTGGCAGTGGTCATTATAAATTTGTGATGGCCCAGTGTATCAGTTACTAGGAAATACTAGTGAAAAAACTTGGCAGAATACATCCTGAGAGCTGAACCTGGCTCCCGGCCTAAATGTAACACTGTTGTCATGCTATTATCAACTTTATTTCAAGTGTTCAGCAATATTGTGCTTCAACCTGAACATTTGTGTTTTTAAAGATGTTTCAAGGTATTCCTCCATAATTGCCATATCCAGTCCAGTCAACTGTGACCGTCACCATGACAATCAGTTATTCAAGCAGCTTGCTGATTCAGGTGAGTCAACAAACATCCAAATCTGCCATGTGTATGTCCAGGTCAATGTTCTATGATTTGAAACAATTGGGCATCTGCAATGCTCTCCTGATCCACAGAGAGGCAACTGTTTCTCCGAATGACAACAATGACACATCAACACAACAAGAATTCCCCAAGAAAGGCTCAACATTCATTAAGATTCTATTAGTTAACTGTACCAGCATCAGGGGAAATATTAAGAGCTGTGACGATACTTCACCAATACGACCCACATATCATTCCGGGATGGGAGTCAAAAATTGACTGTACATTGCCTACTTACAGCTTCTTCCCTCCCCACTAAACGGAAGTATATCGGAAGGACCATACCAAACACAGCAGTGGAGTGTTTTGTGCAATCAGGGGAGATGTCCTGGCCACAGACTAGAAAGACTTATCAAAGGATGTGTTTGTAGTTCCACCGCAGAAACTATAGTTGGACTCTTTCTGCCAACCACTAAGAGTCCTGCTACAACATCTACAGTACCTAGAAAAATCCCTAACAGAACAGCACACCACGTATATGCGTAAACATCCAACCATTTGCCATAATCACCACCATTCGTCGGTGAATTAAATGTTGGGGACACATCATGGAACACAGACAAAGTGTCAGAGACCTGTGATCTCGGATTCACTGCGAGCTGCATATTTGTTACTGGGTGATGGGTAGTTTGTGTTATTGAGGGTTATTTAATAGAATGTACTTCATTATATATTATGCTACATATTACAATCACACTCGTTTTATCACCCCCATTAAAATTATAATGCTGATATGACCTATAAGTATATTAATAAAAATATATAACATAAAATATTAATAAAAATATATATAAAAAGTAATATAAATGTAATAATAAAAACCTATTTGAATATAAACGTAATAATATAAACATTATTAATATAAATTTAATAACATAAAAATATTAATATAAATTTAATAACATTTAACATACTAACATAAATGGGCCATACCCAGCAAACACAGGTAAACATATGGATATTGTCGCTTTCTAGGGGTGTTAATTTTTAACATGGTATACATATATACAGTGTACATTTGATTACACACACAAATACTATATATATATGAAATTAATATTAATCTGTGATATATATATATATATATATATATATATATATATATATATATATATATATATATATATATATATAGGGTGAGGTCTTAGAAAAACGTACAATTCACCATTTCCACAGTTTTTCAGCTTTACATGGGTATAGAATAAAAACCTGTAGACCAATCTAATTCTTCTTAGTATCATTCAATAGAGAATTGTTTGGGCTTTCAGAAAAATGTAAATTTGTATAAGTCCGACGAGAATTATTTGTGTTATTGGCCTATAAATTAGAAATAAAGTGGGGGAAATGCATTTTTGAGAATTTCTTCATTTTTTAAATGTATCTTATTTCAAGTAATGTAAAGTTAGAATATCCCAAACTTATTATTTGTCTAGTAAGTGGACACAGTTTACATTTCCATGACATTTTAACATGATTTGGGCCGGCACAATATTTTCAATTCTCATTCTAATGAGAAATTTTAGTTAAACAAACGTCCGTGAATTATATTTCAATAGCCCAATGTGCATGTTAAGAAAGTGGGCACCATATTATTTTTACCACCTATGAACAAGGGTACGTTGTTGCATTGTTGTGGGTGGAAAAAGTTTTAGCTACACCCACTTCCCTTGGCTAGGGTTGCACATGAACAGAATTATACTGATAAAAATCACGGACGTTTGTTCAAAATGTTTACCTCTCCTGCATATAACTATAATTTTCTAGCTATTTCCTATAGCATTTCTCGTTTCTTGTACCACATTCTTCAATCGTGAACAAAAGTTTCACTCCAGTTTGTGTATTGGCCTTACAACTGGCGTCGAAATGAAAACAAACGTCCGTGATTTTTATTTAAATATACTGAGAAGGTGACTGAAACTGGCAGAATGATCGTTTTCACTGTTGAAACTAATAATAAACATGTTGGCCTTGTACATTACGGGTATAGAAGAGGTTCTGTGATATATTTGTATAAGTGGGACCACACATAATCTGGAGAAAGTAAAAAAAAGGTTTTTATTTTTCAAAATCATAACACATACAGTGAATGGTCGAAATATATACTTGTATATAGCTGTAAGCACAGATCAACCTCTTTTGTACATGTAGAAGATGTTTTGAGATGATATGAAGATGCTTAGTACTCATACAAGTGTCTTAAGTAAATTATACCAGTAACAAACGTCCGTGATTGTTATGCAAACGTCCGTGAGTTTTATGTAAGCAGGCATACTGTTCACCTGCAAGTGTTAGAAAGGTCTTTATTACTGTTAAAACTAATAGTAAACAAGTACCCGGTAGGCCCTGTACATTAAGGCTATAGAAGAGGATCTGCTGTATTTGAGAGCACTTGTAACCTGGGGAAAATTAAACAAATTAATGTTTTAATTTTCAAAGTCATGACACATACAGTGAATGGTCGAAATGGTCGAAATATATATACTTGTATAGCTATAACCAAATATCAACCTCTTTTGTACATGTAGAAGACGTTTTGAGATGATATGAAGATGCTTAGTACTCATACAAGTGTCTTAAGTAAATGATACCAGTAACAAACGTCCGTGATTTTTACGCAATTTTATATGACGTTGTATATGTCGGCTATGAGACAATGGTGCTGTTTGTGAGTGCTCTGGACCACATATTTTGTAAAGTAGATATGTCGTAGATTATGTAGAGTGACTTTCATGTGTAAGAGAGCATTTTTGAGTAAGCAAGGGTAAAGTCAAAAGTGTTTTCCAAAGATTGGCGCTATTTTCAGTCATCGGTGAAAGTTGATTAGCATATAATTTTAAAGATTCTTTAATGTGCTTATTCATTTTCTGTACTTTAAAACATACATATCATGGCAAGTTAGAAAAATAAATTGCAGTTAATCTGAGATATTAAAAGGGTCTTTAATTGTTGTTCAATTTATTTCGATCACGGACGTTTGCCGATCACATTAGGTTTTCTTTGACAATCTCTCAAAACTGCACCGCTAGGATTAAGTCAGTATAATTTGGTGCTAAATGAAGGGAATAAGTTGGTCTTCAAGTGTAATAAAGTTGTTTAAAGTAATTGTGAGTTTTATAATTTTTGCCTGTCCAGCCCCAATTGTACGTTTTTCTATAATATATATATACAGTGTATATATATATATATATATATATATATATATATATATATATATATATATCATTGTATATATAAATATACATATATATATATATATATATATATATATATATATATATATATATATATATGGGTCATTCCAATGAACGCAACCAAAATTCCAGAAATTGGTTGCTGTCATCTCTTAGATTTTTGAATAGATCAGTATGGTGAGAGACTTTGATAAGATTAGCAAGAATCCAACATTTGAGCGTTCTATATAGCTTGAATAGTTTTCAAGTTATGGCAATTTGAAATTTTGCACCTAGATGTTAGACTTAAACAAATCCGCCGTTTGTTTGATGCACATGACTGCCTCTCTTTGATACTACCATAAAATAAAGAAGCCCTCTTTGTGGTAAGCACTTACATTTACAATATATTTACATACGAAAATCTCACCAGTAACAGTTCGGTTGCCCTACACACAATTATTATTTTTGAATAGCATTAGTCTGGACGCCATCTTTAACAATAATTTTAACGTCTACACTCTAGCATTTTTGTGTCACTCAAATACATTTTCATGGATTGTTTCACATCTAAAGTGGGTGGGCATCTATTAGATAGTGCGCGTCTATTAGGGGCAATACGATGTCATTTGTTAACTTCCATGCACTGTGATTAATTAATATTATTAATACCGAGGTAGTTGTGAGAATATTTGCTAATCGGTGAAATATGAAGCACATTTCTCTCTACCACCATCAATGTTTATGCGCAACATAACACGTTATTGCTTCCACCTTGTCACACCTGTTATGCGTTTTGTGACTGTGTTGCTAAATAAAGAGCAGTGGGCCCGACTGGCACTTACCATGTGCCAAGTGGACTTTATAGCTACATGCTTGGAGTAATTGTTAAAATCTGCCCTATTTTCAACATAAAAGATCAGAGTCAAGTCTGGTAATCCATTGCAAAATCTGGGGTGCTTGGAGTAATGGAAAACCATCAAAATTGAACCACTGTATGCTACCACTCATTGCTCAAAATATTTGTCAATGTTCAAAGTATTCAAACTAAGAAGAACACATCTCTAATTTATCGCTAGTTTCTGATATGCATAATAGAATACACCAGTAAAATGTCTAAGTTGTGTGACCTTAGCTGACCTATATCCCTGGAGATATGACCATGTTTGTATTGGTCAGCTGATGCAAATAAACAGTGTAAGATATTTATTTTGGAAAATCAATAAGACGTTTTATGGGACTTAAAAATAAACACTAGTAATATATAATTGGATATAATGTTTACATAGATTTTGCCCTGCAAAATTAAGCGAGAATAACCTAAATCACCAACTTGCAGGCACCACAGTTCCTCTTCTATTCTTCTGACACCTAAAATGATGGCAGATTTTGATTACCCACATATCATTTGTCTGTGTGCCAGTTTTTCAGAACCTTTTAAATCTAGATTTTTAGAATTAAAATATGTATTTATAAGTAACATACTTATTCGGCTCAGTTGCTTCACAAGGTGCAATAGACCTGGCCGTGCCCAAGTTGGTAACCACAATTAATAAAATGAAAAAATTACCTATTCCCACAGCTCTCACCACCCCATCCAATCACTGAGTCTCTTCTCTTCGCACTTGGCAAAAAGGCTCATACCGTGATAGGTAATCTCCCTATAGCGGGGAAGGAGGGAGGGTGAGATGAAGAAGCGATGAAGCCAGGTAAGTATGTTACTTATAAATATGATATAGCCTGGCTCCGTCGCTTCACAAGGTGCAGAATCTAGGTGAATGGATGGTGGGATATAGACAATGTTGCCTCTAATGATCCCTAATGTTGGGTGCAGAATTGATTCTGCAGCCACTACCGGTCCTAGTTGAATGAGATTGGCAGAATAGAGAGATAGGTCATTGAGATAAAAGTCGGTGAAGGTGTTATGACAGTGCCAGGTATCAGCTCGCAGAATCTGTTCCATGGAGGCCTGTCTGTGGAATGCGAGCGATGCAGCCATGGACCGTACCTGTTGCGCCTTAACCTTGTGGGACTCAAGGAGAGGTGTAGGGGAATTTGTGTAGCACTCCAGAATCGTTTCCGGATCTACCCGGAGATTGTGGATGGTACAATGTCTCGTTTATGCCCTGGTTGAATGACAAAAAGAGGAGGCGCTTGTGCCCCCTCCAAGGCATAGACCTTTCCAGGTAGAATCTTAGTGCCCATATTGGGAACTAGAGTCGGTCTTCAACTATGCCATAGCTCAACTGACGGTCAAGTGTTGGAATTATGCATGAAAGCGCGCATTTCAGGCCCTTGCCCAATACTAGCATCTTAGCTATGAATGACAGGTCCGTTGTATTCGGGCATGTTCATTGGCATGGATTTCGCCCCGACGTTTGCCGGAAGTACGCGCGATGATGAAAACTGTCTTCCATGTAAGCAGCTGATCCGATGTTTGGTCTAGCGGTTCGAAAGGCGGTTTTGTCAAAGCTGACAAAACTAAGGTAAGATTCTATTCTGGAAATTGACATTGATGGTGCCTGTTCCTTTTCGATATTTCGAAGTAGCGACTTCATTGCAGGATTTCGTCCTACTTCCGCACTGGAAGTGGCATGAAGAGTGTTGGCAATTGCCATCTGATAGACTGCAATGGTCAAGATAGCCAAATGTTTCTCCATGTGAAGGTGGAGAAGAAAATCCGACACTACACTCTCAGTAGCCGAGAGTGGATTAATGTGTTGTTACACCAAGCAGTGAAGATCCTCCACTTGGACTCATAGATCACCAGAGTAGACTCTCGCTTGGGTCTACTGACACGGTAGGCAACGTCGACCGAAAGGTCTCTGCTGCAGAGGGTATCCCGGATACTCTCCACGTGCGTAGCTGGAGATTGGACGTATCTCGATGGATCTGACCTCAATGCTGGGATAGTAACCTAGGAATGTTGGGTATCCGGAGTGGAGATTGTACCAGCATCCCTAAGAGTAGTGGGAACCAGATCGCCTGGGGCCAGTGTGGGACAATGAGGTCCTGTTGGGCCTTCTCGAGCACCCGTGGTAACAGAGCTGGTGGTGGGTATGCGTATGCCCACAGTGCCTTCCAGCTCAATGACAGAGCATCTACTGCCATGGTTGATGGATCCGAAACAGGGGACACAAATAGTGGAAGCATGTGATTCCACCTCGTCGCAAACAGATCCAATACTGGGATTCCCCATTCCCGTGCTCGGAAGACAGATGGATGTAGAGACCATATTGTACCTGACATCTGGGAAGGGCGTGACAGGATGTCTGCAAGGACGTTCAATCTCCCGGGGATGTGTCGTGCCCGGAGTACTATTTGGTTGGCCTGACACATGAGGAGTAGCTTCTTAGTCCGTCTGCACAGCTGTACTGACCTTGTTCAGCCGTGCTTGTTGATGTAGGACACTACAGTGGAGTTGTCTGACGCAACCAGGACTGTCAGACCCATAAGCTTCCGCAGCCAATGGAGCATGGCTCTGTGTATGCCTTCTAACTGGAGTACATTGATGTGAAGTATTTTCTTGATTGTTGTCCATACACCGGACACCATCAATGCATTCCAATGTGCTGCCCAGCCGATGTTCGATGCATCCGTGAACAACTGAGTGTCTGGTTCTGTCATGGGGGACATTCTCTGAATCGAAGATGGAAACCGACTTCCAGAATATTGCACACCCACTCGCTGCATCTCTTTCATCTCTGGACATCGCAGAACAGGGACAGAGTTCCCACCTTCCTAGTAAGCAAAGGAGGTAACACGACCACGTGTCGTGGTATGTCTAGAGCGTCGAGGGTCGAAGGTCGCGTAACAATAGGGCTGACCGGTGTCCGTGTCCTCGGATACAGGTTGTCCTGACCTGTGTCGTCATCCTCCTTGTTGGTGAAAGGGACGTCCTGAACCACGTCCTCTAGTGGCCAGAAAGGACTGCTGACAATGGCATTGGCATAGCAGCCTGTCGTGTCGCGGATCTAGCCGGTGCTGACCAATGTGGAGAAGCACATGTTTTACCGACGGTAAAAGGTGCTGAACCCCTGTATAGGGTATAATCTCGTTGCCGACTGGCCACCTTGTCCCGCAGCTGTAGCTTACTTGGGAGCTCGTCGAATAGTGACGAAGCCCCAAATGGAGCAGTTCGAAAGCGCTCCCGTTCCTCTAGTGGAACAAGGGGATAGACTCCTCGTAGAGCTCGGTCCCGTTGATGCTGTAGGATGTTGTAGGCGGTGGCGCAATCCAAGGTAGCACCATCATACCAAGTAGTTGCCCCTGTCTGCGACTACTGTAAAGTTACCTTAAACTGTTCCAACAGCTGTTCTGTGGATACGTGGTCAATCAGTCCTTGTATGGACTGATTGAGGGCAGCTCCCGTCCAATCCTGGAAGGAGGAGATATACAGCCGTCGGCATGTCATGGCTGCGAGGTCACAGAAATACTTCTGCTCCGTGCCGACTTGTGCTCGAGACCGAGAAATCTCGGTGAAGCTCTTATCTACGACAGAGGAGTCTCGTGAAAACAGATAACCTGTAGAAGAAAGCTCTAAAGGAGAGTGCAGGGCCTCTCTGGAGCGAAGTACCGAAGTAAATTGGTGTGAATTGCCCACGTGAGGGTTTTTTAATTCCTGCTGAATTTTCTAAAGTGATTGATCAATGCCTTAGAAAAAGGAAAACCAGGCTGGGGGAACAATTTGTGTCAGTGTTGAGTTATTATTAATAATGTCATGTTAGTGATGTTACCAATCATATTTTGTTGTGCTTGCTTCATCCATATAAATGCATCTCCATTTCAGCATCAACGAGAAAATTGTCTTTAGCACAAACCCAAACCTCGTTTCTAGGATAGAGGTGGTCCCTGGCATGAGCAATCATCTTCCTGTATTCAGGATACTTGATATCCTCCCAAGCTGCATGGTGTACAAACATAAATCTGCAAATTTTGAGGGCCTGCACGTTTTGTGTTGGGTATTTTGGCCCGCACTTTTTGTCTAAGCTGCGTATATTTTGCATAAATTCTAACCCTGCCTACAGCAATTTCCATAGTGTTGTGATCAATTTGTTTTGCCTGAACCCAGTTGGTCTAGACCAGCATAGCCAGTTCACCATGGATGTTGACAGGTGTAAGTCTGACCAAACAGTAGCCTTGGACACCGCTATAGGTTCAACCACTGCCAGCCAAATGTCCACACTTCATTACTTAGCATTATTAGGTGAATGACGACACATTGTGGTAAAACTTAGGCTATGGGTATGTTGTATGGTTTACTATTTTGTTGTTTGAAAAGACTGCTTTTTAACATGTCATGTTCAAGGGCAACAAAAAGCAATGGTTTTGTGTTATGCACCTAAAAGAGTTTACACAAACTAACCATTTGCATCTACAATCAAATATTTCACATTAGTGGTTTCCTCAGAAAGTGGTCTTAAAGTGGGACAATCTGGCTAAATAACGACACCATAAACAGGCCCATCTTGGGCCATGCAACCAATCAAAACCCAGCTTCTATCTGCACTTTGGAAAAGTAATACGTCATAAAGCCGTCTGCTAGTTCAGCTGTCATAACAGAGAGCCAAGCGGTTTGCTAAAAGTGCCTTACGTCGGTTTACAACGAAATCGCTACAGCAATATGCCACACTGTCCCTCATACGCTTGTAGCAACAGTACAGTGAAAGGCAGTATCAGTAAGTTATATTGTTGTTACCCTTTGAATCAACCAGAACTGAAACAATGGTCCAGTCACAGACACAGTGCGGATGCCAGACCACCGGGTTGGATTGACCTAACCATGAAAACGACCACCACCAACCGCCAAACTTCTCCTTGCCTATCTTACAATATATACATACACTATGATATAAAATCACTTGCATTCCGCTAACGAAGAATATTTACACCTAACGGTATTTTATGTAAATCTAACTTTTACAGCGACAGTGTCTCCGAATAGGTTGAGTTGCTGTCGAGATCTGTTTTGTGAATTTTCTTCGTTAGAGGAATGCAAGTGATTTGGTTTTATATCATAATCTATGTGTATGTATGTAAGATAAGTGAGAAGAAGTTTGGCGGTTGCTGGTTGTCGTTTTCATGGTTAGGTCAGAAAAAAAAATCTTTAATTAAGATAACATAAAGGTCTCTGTTTATTTTAGAATTAGCACCAGACCAACTATAAATTATGTTTTATATTTACCAATCACTGGAAATATGGAGGGTAGACTTTGGATCCATAACTGCTTGCCTGATTCATAAGAGTGACAAGACATACAGGGATGCATGTGTAGGGCTTCCCAATACCACCTTTTGGCAAAGAAATTTGTCATCACTCAGATGGGATCAAATTACACAAAGTGCAGGAATCCGCTCGTTCCGTATCCACCAGGGCGACCAGAATGCCACCCAAGGAGTGACAGGGCAAACAAAAAGTTATCATCTATAATGTGCTTGATGGCTATTGCCTATTAACATATCAACACAAGGGTGCAAAACGATAGAGCCCAGCATGATGAACGAGTATTGACTGGACTTAGTCTTAGATCAAGTTGCGGCTGCGGTCAACAAAACTTACCAAGCAAGTTATCTAGTGATCTTCTACTGGGTAGTCGGAAGTTTATATCTGAGCTCCTAATAATGATACTTGACCGAAGTTGATGTAGTTTTTAAGAGAGGGGAGTACGTGATAAGTCTCGCTATAGGCCTGTAAGTGTTTTTCTGAACTGAAAAAATGGGGGGACTACATTATAGGCATTCATGGCAGTGGCTACGCGTAAGTTTAGGCCGCCAGTCTAAAAGTACGGCATTCATACTGCGCATGCATATGCTTTTATTTTCGGTTACGTGAGCTGTATTTTTAGCATCGTTTATCTAAGGTACGGCATTCGATAAGCGCATGCGCATGATTTCTATACGTGAGCCTTATCTTTAGTAGCTGTCAGTTCCAAAAGTTTCCCCGAAACCTGCATGTTAATATACATAAGCTCTATTGCCGTATTTTTAGAACTGAGATCTAAAAGTAGACACTTCGTACATTATAATGTGACTCTGATGAAAGTTACCTAAAAATGATACAAAATGAAGATGAATATGTGTCCACTTACCTGGAAGAGATGTCCATGCAATGCATATAAAGAGACATGTCGTTCTAACTGTAAGGTTCAACAACTTATAAGCCATGACTGACAGCGACTCTCAACCAGTTCCAAGTCGAACACACATTACTTCCTCATTGTAGTTTATGTTGAAGCCGCTATTGTCACTACAGGTTACAACATTTATCCGTTATGTGGCGCCACTTCTAACTACTCGCCTCACTGGACAAAAGCATTTTGAATACGTGGTTGCATATTGAATGTTAACTGCTAATCTTTGTTGTTGTCTGTGTAGTCACTGGCATCATGATGACCATTCTAGGTGAATACCAAATATGGCTCTCTCTGCCTCTGCCTCTGCCTCTGCCTCTGCCTCTGCCTCTGCCTCTGCCTCTGCCTCTGCCTCTGCCTCTGCCTCTGCCTCTGCCTCTGCCTCTGCCTCTGCCTCTGCCTCTGCCTCTGCCTCTGCCTCTGCCTCTGCCTCTGCCTCTGCCTCTGCCTCTACCTCTACCTCTACTTCTCTCCCTCCCTCCCTCCTCCCTCCCTCCCTCCCTCCCTCCCTCCCTCTCTCCCTCCCTCCCTCCCTCCCTCCCTCCCTCCCTCCCTCCCTCCTCTCCCCTCCCTCCCTCCCCCCTCCCTCCTCCCTCCTCCTCCCCTCCCTCCCTCCCTCCCTCCCTCCCTCCTCCCTCCCTCTCCTCGCTCCCTCTCCTCCCTCCCTCTCCTCCCTCCCTCCCTCCCTCCCTCCTCCCTCCCTCCCTCCCTCCCTCCTCCCTCCCTCCCTCCCTCCTCCCTCCCTCCCTCCCTCCTCCCTCCCTCCCTCCCTACCTCCCTGAGACAATCTTCAATATATTTGTAAAGTTAACTTATAAGAAAACGTCTTTTCCCCGTGATGTAAACAAAATAAAGTCTGGATGTTCTATTGTTACCGGTGTTTACCACAAACTGTTTAGCGTACGGGAGACCGAGGCTAGTTGTAACAAAATCAACACAATTCAAGATTACGGACGGGTTTCTAAACCGATCGAAACTTTGTTCATGCCAATTTGTTCACACATATTTCTAATCATGGCATAATTAATTGCCCGGCCTGATATAAGTTTGTGGTTTAATGACTTACATGAGGTGTCCTAAAGTGTTACACGTTACATCGGTACGGGGTAACTTCAAACAAAAACAACACATTTTAGGATTGCGAAGGTCCCCACATATTTTCCGCAGATAACTGATGCATAATTAAATGCCTGGCTTATTACATATTTGTGGCATAATGAATTATATGAGGTGTCCTAAAGTGTTACAAGATTAAGTTACTCCGGTACGGTAGTTCGCTATCGCGTTTGTTTCAACTGGATGAATGTATATAATTAACATATCCTGGATAGCTAACTGAATGACAATCAATGACATACATTTTAGTTTAAACAAAGACGTAGTAATTAACCTTTCAGACTAATTATAAATTCATACCATGACGGAGTAAATCTCCTAGATCACACATTATTTCACGCATTTCTTACGTTAACAACTGTCTCTTATTTTTTATAATAGATATGATCTTTTGAAAACAGAATTTCAACAAACTATACGACTGAACGCACGAGTTCGGCAGCCCTTTTGTCATCATTTAACGTACTGTTTGCTAAGCAACTGATCACGTGACGGATAGGTCAATAGATTAATCCATTAAGTAGTGTTGACCCTATTTATCCAAAACGTACGGTGGTAGCAGGGCGAGAAGACGAGGACGAAAAAGAACGTCCATTTGGTTTCCCGAGGAAGACTATACCGGAGTCACGGCGGAGGACATAACCCCGGTACTCGAGAACATTACTTCCGACACAGGTCCGAATGGCTCCCCTTCGAATGTTGCGACAATCACCGGAACGAGTACGTGCGCTGTCGCCTCGACGAACGTCCGTTGACCGTTAGCGATGCGTGTTGCACTGCATGCAGAGCGTATGATAAGAGGGCACCGGGACTCTGTTTTTTAAAGTATGATAATATAAATAGTACATGCAATAACACCACAACTAAGACATATATTATATACACACAACTGCCACAAAGTTTATATTCACAAACCAGCACAAACACCAACTGGCATTGCACAGTCCTCTGAAAAATAATTATAAGAACATATATTAATGTGACAAGTCAAGCGTATCCTCGAGAGTGTAAGACGTGTTTACGAAGTGCCAGTTTCAAATACCTTCTGCCAGTTTTAGTCGATCTTAACAGTGAGTCTTAGTATCATATACGTGTTGATCACCTTACGATTACACGTATATATGACATATTCCATTCGGCTGAGCCGATGTGATAGATTTTAAGTATTTTAATATTTATCTGGATATGTGGGCCTTTTATCGCCCAACGGGTGACTCTACCAGGTAAACGAACAATAGGTAAAAGCAATAACACCAGTTTACATGTAACCAATTTCACCGGTTCCGCCTGAACAACCATGGACAACGACTTTAGCCCAGTGGCTAACAGTTCATGTGATAACTGTTGCGGATCACCTGTACTAACGGTACATCTGCCGCCAGTAGACGTCACTTGTGACACGGTGAGTGACAAGACAGGCTGCATCTATCTGAGAGCGGAGTTGGCAGATTGCTGTTGAATCTGTCTCTCCCAGAACAGCCACCGAAACATAACAAATGCCAGCATCAGAAACAACATCGACACGTGTCAAACGCTACGAACCACGACCGATTGCCGAAAGCAAGAGTGGTACCTAACGGTAAGTGGGCAGTGGTCAAATGTCGTACTCGTCAGTCGATGGGCAAGTGTGCCAAATGCGGTGAGACGAACCACGTCACTGCCACCTGCAGACACCCTGATAAAGTGTTGTGTCGTCAGTACGGGGAACGAGGACATAAAGAAAAGCAACACTCCCGTGGTTAGGAAATGTGGCCATGGAACTTTCCCTGAACACACAAACCGAGAACTCTAATTCAACGCGGTTTTGTGTTCCGAATCCAACATCGGACAAAATACGTAAATGGGATCTGTCTTCCATAATTAATTTAAAGCCAGATCTTTGAACAGTGAAAAGTGGACGAATTGCATGCAACTGTAGCAACACATGATGTTTCAATTGTATGTGTTAATGAGACATGGTTTAAATACTATATGGATTCAAGTAGCCTTACTATGCAAGGGTTTTGCTTGGAGAGAAACGATAGGGGTCATGGACGAGCCGGTGGTGTAGCCTGCTACATTATAAATGATTTAATGTATAAGAGATTGAATGATATGGAGGTTCATGATTTAGAAGTAATGTGGATTAAGGTTATGCCAAAGAAAACGCCTCGAAAATTATTATGTATACTGGTAGCATGTTTATATTATACTCCAAAGACGGAGTATTTGAAAATACGCGATCATTTAATCACCAACATTGACACTGTATTGCGAAAACACCCAGAATGTAGTATGATCATAACTGGCGATTTCAACCAGTTGCAGGATAACTTTATGAAAACCCACTATAGATTTATCCAAATAGTTAACGTTGTAACACGTGGACAGGCGATATTAGACAAAATATGGACAAATATGTTACTATTTCCGAATTGGAGTCATTGGACCATAACATGGTTTCGCTTAAACCTAAAGCGAAAAACTCAGTTGATACTGGATGCGTGACACGATTAACCGTAAGGTGTAGTGGGCCAAAAGAAAAATCCACATTCAATATGGCTTTATTAGCCATCAAATGGGAACCCCTATTTAGGCTTGATTCATGTGCAGATCAGTATTCATATTATCAAACGGTTATTTGCAACCTGATGGAAATATGCTTTCCTACTAAAATTGTTACGGCAAACGGCTGATAAACCATGGGTCACAGACTGGTTCAGAGACTTAGTTCGTAAGAGACAGCGAGCTCACATGAGTGGTGATTTGAATCAAGCAAAAATATTGCCTAATACGGTCAACCGAGCCGCTTCGAAACTTAAGTATAATTTTTACCAAACACAAATTGCAGCAATGCATGAATCGGGATCCCACGATTGGTGTAAGCATATGAAAATAATAATGGGACTTAAAAACAAATGGCGAATCATGCATGCAAGGTCTAGCTAACAAAACAACGGACGGTGATTGTGGCTTACTGGCCAATACAATGAATGATTTCTTTGTGTCTGTGAGTGACCATTTGCCTCGGTTAAATAAGAGTCACAAGGTGTTCGACGTTAACGAGGAATTGCCGGATCAATTTTATGATAAGCGTGTGTACTACTTTTAAAACCTTGGAGAGTGTTAAAGCCAACAAGGCTACTGCGCCTGACAACATGCCTACATGGGTGTTAGGAAATTATGCAAATGTTCTCGCCCCTCCATTAACTGCTATTTTTTACAATTCACTAAGAGAAGGTGTACTATGGAATGGAAAATGGCCAATGCAATACCGTTGCCAAAAAACAAGCCTCCGTGTGTCGATTGAAAAATATATTAGACCAATTTCACTAACTCAAATAGCTGCCAAGGTGCTTGAATCAATAATAATTAAATGGGTGGATAAAATAATTGAAGGTGAAATTGATGCTAAGCAATTTGGTGGAATTAGCGGAACGTCCACAACAGACGTTCTTGTCGAACTGGTTCATATGTGGTATAAGGCGACAGATAAATTGAATTCTTATGTCAGAGTTGTAATGCTAGACTTTAGCAAAGCGTTTGTTCTTATTAATCATCATTTGTTGCTAGATAAGCTACAGTCGTATGGGTTGCCCGCACGTATTTTAAGATGGATGGCAACATTTCTATTAGACAGAGCTCAATTAACGAGTGAAAATAGCAAATGAATACTCCCATTCTGGTCATCCCAATGGGGGAGTACCACAAGGGATATTGTCTGGATCTAAACGTTTCCTTGTTTACATAAATGATTTAAGAACGACTGTTCCATTATATAAGTATGTAGATGACAGTACGTTATTTGAAATATGCGATAGAAATGATGTATCTGTTATACAAGAGTCGGTTGATATTGCTGCAAGATGGACAGGACAGAATGACATGAACATTAATTCGGAAAAATCAAAAGAAATAATCATTAGTTTTGCACAAGATGGCAATTTCAGAAGCACTATCCCGAATATAAAGATTGATGGGAGGGATATAGCACAAGTTTGTCATGCCAAACTATTAGGTGTGACCATTTCTCAGCATATGACATGGAACAAACACGTGGATAATATTGTGAAAAAAGGCTGGTAAACGCTTGTAACTGTAATGTCAGTTAAAGCGTGCAGGGATTAGACAGAAAGATCTGGTCAGTGTATATGTTAGTGTGATGAGACCAGTTCTGGAATATGCATGTCCTGTATTTAACTTGCCCCAATATTTGTTTGACAATATTGAAGTTATACAAAAAAGGGCATTAAAAATGTATTTTCCCTGATTGGGTTACGCGGATATACTTAGACGTGTTAACCTGGATACGTTGAATGTAAGACGGGACAGCATTTGTCAAAAATATTTTGATAAAATTAAAGTCAGCACACACAGATCAAATTATCTGCTGCCTGAAAAGACATACCGAATATAATATTAGACAAGAAAATGTGTACCCGTTACCAGTTACTAGAACGAATAGATGTCGTATAACTCCTTTATACAGTAGACTTTATACAACTGTCAGTGAAAAATACTATTAATACGGTATGATTTGCGGTATCAAATGTATTTCTATTGTATTTGTATGATGTTTGATGAGTTAATTGTCACCTATTGTAATGTCAGTGATTATTATTATTATTATTATTATTATTATTATTATTATTATTATTATTATTATTATTATTATTATAAACTTGCTGAGCAAGTAGAACACTATACAACAATGCTGGACACTACATTAAAACCAACCATTACGGTTAACAATCCCCTGCAAAAACAACTCACTCATGTGAAGGGTGGGCCTTCAAGTAGTATAGTAGGATCCGAGCAATGGACCGCGGAGCGGAGCGAAGCGGAGGAATTCCTCCGGCCGTGTAATTCCTCCTCTTCGTAAGTGTCACGTTGGACTTTGGACGATCGATAGTGTGACGTCTGTCTTAATAGTCTACATCACTCTCTTACTTCCCGTTTGATGTCAAGTAGCGCCTCTGTGCGTCGCATCCGAT
This sequence comes from Ridgeia piscesae, assembly GCA_025642075.2. Classification (NCBI taxonomy): domain Eukaryota; kingdom Metazoa; phylum Annelida; class Polychaeta; order Sabellida; family Siboglinidae; genus Ridgeia; species Ridgeia piscesae. The sequence goes on along the minus strand of JAODUO010001225.1, from coordinate 139,573 downwards.
TTAGCGAAACCGCACTTCTACCGGACATCAGCGTTTATCTGTATAGACCTGCAGCGTCAACGATCGATCGTCACACGTTCACCGTACCCATGCTGAGACCGTCCTCATAGTGATGGCGAAGAAGAATGTCAGGGCCTCGTGTTCCCGGATGTACGTCACGACGGACGAGTGATTCACTCAAAAGCCGCGGTTCTTTCCGCTTCCACTCACGCGATTGGTGAGCACGTCTAGGAAGGCCTGTTAAGCTGGGTATGATAATTATTAAATGGTCATTTAAATTTTACATTCACCAGTCTTTTGTAACCAGTTTATAGGGCCTGTAATGTTCATTCAACGTATCCTGCATGGCGAGACTCCGCGCGACTGGAGCTGATTGGGGACTGGACACAAGAATAATATTCTTACGATGGATGAGAGTTGTAGCTTCCGACTGATGAATACTAGGAAAATCAGTTCATGTCATAGTATCTTGTGTTATACCTTTCTTATCTTAAATGTCCGATTTAATATTGAGTTTACCACACTATCATAGACATATAGCGATTTACGTAGTGCAGATAATAGACACGATTTTATGCCGAATGCATCTTTTACGGGATTTGCATTTTACATTGCTGTTCATTGGGGTTTCAATAAGAACTTATATCTGACAAGTTGACTCAATGCACATAATCATAACACATGTATACGTTTGCCCCAAACAGGATGTACTGCGGGGGAAATGGCACTCTTCATTATTTGTCAAGATCGCCAAACACAAGGACTTGCGGCTAATGTCATGGCAACCACCATACTAATCGATTATAATTTATGATTTCCATGATCATTGTCACCGGCGAAGTGTTCCATTGTTTCTGCTTGTAATAATCCTTCGGAAAATATAACTGAAACACTCTATTTGGGAAGAGTTCGATTATTACAACCAAAAACAAAACAACGTCATATTATGTTGACATGGAGAATATGGACTTCCTGCCCCCAACTGCCCCCAGCCTCGTTTTCGCGCGCGAGACATATTTTCTGTCAAATAGAAATAATTATGTTGGAAGTCACTGTGGTCATTCACCATAATGGCATTGAGCATACCAGAGAAGCTAAGCTCAACTAGTCAACTGTCACCTGTGACCAAGGTGCACTCAGATGTAATTGGAAATAACAGGCCTCTTTTGCAGTGACCTGCTTGTCTTTTGATCTTGGTTTTCATGCACCTTGCCTCTTTTTAACCAGCCCTGCCAGATGGCAGCTGCTAAGGCCTGCTATTGTGTCAGTGCCTCAATGGTGGTGCAAAGTGATCTGAAATATTTGCTGAAGGGAAGGAAGGGACGAACAAAGCCAGGTATGATCTTCAATTACTTTACACTTTGGGTAGTTTTCTGTATTTGAACACCTCAAATTAGTTTTTATTTTGTGTTTAAATACTTATTAATGTATTAAAACCAATATTTTGTAATAAATATTATGATAAGTACATTTGATATAGGTATCAAACAATTAAGATTGCTGAACCACAACATTTTAGACAAGCTTTGATACACGACTAATAACACAACAAGCATGCGAAGTTTGCGCACCCAGCCGTGACCGTTTGACTCCACCAGGAGTGTTAGCCAGTACTCAAACAAGACAAAACTGAAAGGTTTCTGCGAATAGTCAGTAATGCCAATGTGAGACCAAGCAAGCCTTATTTAGTAATATTTACAAAGATTAGCACTTGTGGATACTGGGGAGTAAAACTGCTAACTAACTAACTCCCTCTGTGTGTTAGAGGAGATCTGGCTCAGATAAGCAAATGCTTTGTCCAAGGCCAGGTATCCCAAATTAAATAGCTCTCCTGACAGTGTGCGTGTTTTTCAAACATCACTCAACCCAGCAAGACCTGGTGAATGTTGATACAGGTATTAAAGGAGACCCCAGTTCAACTTGGCAGTCTGTTGCGATCTGTGCGACTATAACGTTGTTTTGCTACAGTATTTCTTTTTATTCATTATTAAAATTAAGCTTTTAAGGTGTTCGTATATGCAAAACCAAACCTTTGTATTAACTAGATAGTGTTTGAATAACATTATGTTGTGACCTTGTTTCTTATGACGTTTCCTTGGCAAAACTGTTACTTTTTCTATCACTATATAGTGAATTAATGTAAAGAGTTCGGGACACTAGATATCGATAGAGGAGACAACATGCCGTTCGAACTCGATAAATTGAGGGCGACACTTCATTTACGGCGACGACGGACGGGACTGTTCTAATGATGAGTTACAACGATTACTACGCACGTCAAGCGGGAGATGCGCTTCCTTATGTTGTGGTTGCACGATACCGACGAGGTCACGGACTTCGGAAGTATCTTCGGAAGTCTACGTTGTAGCGCTTTCAAGAGAGGTGCCTTGGCGTTGGAAAAGATGCGCTGAACACCGGCGCACACAGAGCCAACGACGTCTTGTGGGGGCAGAACATCAAAACGGCAGCCAAATGTCGCGTCGCGGATGACGGTGGGAACATGTTGAGCGACCTCTCTACCCCAGGAGTACCACCGCGGAAGCATACAACACGGAACACTCGTGACACCGTCGACCAACACGCATCCGTACCGCGCCTACATCGAGACGCTGCTGAGTTACGGACGACGATGACATGAAAGGCGAGGTCAGCTGTGGCACAAGGACACGGCCACTCGTAAGGATCGTCGCAGGAGACACTGGCTTCGTGATTCGACAAGACAAGATCGTTCGGAGTTGCGTGATCGATTTGATGGGTCGTCTCTACGTGGATCTTTTCTCAAAGACGGCAGCGGCGTCGATGTCAAAATACGACTGTTACCCAGCTAGAACGCATTCGCTCTCAAGACCTGTGGAACCGACCCCGATTTCAGTATCAAGATAGTTAACGCCATCTTGTTTGTAAAGAAGGCCACACTGAATCAGGTAACGCACATCAAAATCCTCGACATGAGCACGTATCCGACGGGTCTCGTCGAGTGTAAGGTGATTTTGAAGGTAATGTAAGTGTTATAACACAATACTCGTAATCAATTAGAAAGCTAAAAAAATAATGAGAAGAAGATAAACCGACTATCTCGCGTCGACTTCCGTCATGGCTACACCTTTTTCCCTACTGGATCTCACGCCAGACGCATGCGACATGGCTGCTTCAATCTAGTATAAAATAGCAACCTGCGCATCGAGATTCATTTCCGCGATGCTCTGCCGATCACCGTGAACGTCGTCGCCTACGCCGAGTTTGAGTCCATCCTGAAATCAACAAGAACCGCAACATCATCTACGACTTCTGATGGACACTGTAGAGATCGACCGCCTACTCGCCGTGGACTCGCGCGCTGACTCGACCGTTCTCGTCATCGTAGCCAAAGACGAACTACCCGCAAGGATAGACGCTCTACCGGCCGCCTTCGAGTGCAACACGCACGGCGGCGACAGACCGGGCAAACATTGGGTAGCGCTGTACCTGGACGGTGACGGACACGGCGAATACTTCTGTTCGTACGGGCTGCCCCGCAACACGTCGAGGCCCGCTCCTTCATGAAAAATATTGCTCCGAATGGACTCATAATACCAAGATACTCCATAATCCACTGTCTAACGTTTGCGGACAATATTGTATCGCTTTTATCCTGGTTCGCTGTCACGGCTTTTCGATGAAGTCGTTTGTGAACGCTCTCGGCACCGATCTGGTAGCAAACGATTGACGTGTGTTTGATTAGCTTAAACAATTGAGATTATAATAAGGTAGTACCATGTATGTTATTCTTACATCGATTATATATAGCGTAGCTTTGTTTATTGGTTTGGCGACTTGTTTCGTTGTAGTTTGATATTTGCTGGTTGCTTTGTAATTAATTGGCAACGTGCTACATTGACGAAAATCTATTTCATCATCATCGTTCGAGCCGAAAGGGTGCAGTGGCGTAGCCAGAATTTTGCATTGCATGCACAACCAATATATATATATATATATATATATATATATATATATATATATATATATATATACAGAGTTTACTTGGTTGTTGGACCTATATATATATATATATATAGAGTTTATATATATATATATATATATATATATATATATATATATATATATATATATATACACGGTTTATATATATATATATATATATATATATATATATATATATATATATATATGTATATATATATATATACATACACATACACACATACACACATATACACATATACACATATACACATATACACATATACACATATACACATATACACATATACACATATACACATATACACATATACACATATACACATATACACATATACACATATACACATATATAATGCAAACCGAACTCGCTTAAAATGAATGCCGATATAACAACCAGGTTCACCGATCAATGTAGCCTGCAGTTCAGCAAAACAATACTCAAAAGGCGTCAAAGTTATAAAAAAAAGTAAGAGAAAAACGACACATTGTTAAAGAGGCACGAACCCAAAGCCCCTACATAGCTTCAGCCTATAGCTGGCTACCATATTCCTCACGCTACTCTCCCAAACCTATTGACAAAGACCATGACAAGTACCAACTTGTACTCACTTACTCTGATGAGACAATACTTAAACATCCCTACCTTTACTTAGATGATGTGACGTTGGCGTTCAATCAGTAAATTCACAACTTGTAACGTTGCGTATTACAATTTATAAATTCACGATAGGATGTAGCGCTTTCTTAATACAACATCCAGTAGATTAATTGCTTTGGTTACAATGAGGATTACAACCGGGGCAAACACTGGGAGGAAAGCCGAAGGGGTGATGGGAGATAGACGCATATATCGTATACGTAAATGAAATGTGCTCAGGTCGTGTGTTACCCCGGCATACATGAATGCGCTAGCGATGATGGCACTAACAGAGAAACAACAGGAGAAGGTCGAGGTTTGCGAAAAACAACCTGGTAAGAATAATCGTGGGAGTTAAGAGAACTGAGGAGAGAAAATGTATGAACTGAGAGTGGATGTTGGATTGAATGAAAGTTCTAAGAAGAAATTGATGAGGAGTACATGAGCTGGTCATGTGAAAAAATGGGAGATGAAAAACTGACAAAGAGAGCAGATACCCAGAAAGTAGAAGGGAAATGGAGGCGAGGAAGACGACCGAAATTGCGATGGGGAATTGCATTAAAAGTGGCCTAGAAAGATTGGGAGAAGAATGGAAAAAAATGATAGATAGAAGGAATCGGAGACTTCTGACATAGAACGTAAGAGAAAAGTGAGAGGAAGAAAAAAGACAATGAAAAAGGAATCCATGGTCAACTCACCCCTGACGACAGTGAGGTCAAGAAAATAACAGCAACAAAATGCAATTTGACCCTAGTCTAGTAACCGGGCAACTATTATTTTGAATCTTTAATAGCCGTTTCATTGCTCTGTCAACTATTATGCTGCGGCCAGTGACAGATGTTCCTAACTTAATCCTATTTGAATAATGACAGTTTTTTGTGAAAGGGTAGGACTGGGAAGGAAAATATTACGCGATGCGCATTTTCATTGGTGTTTCCCGTCAACGAGATTTGTTCAACCGTGTTGGCACAGGTCTCGAGAGCAGAGTACAATCAGATGTTGAAGCCGCGTATGTGCCGTTCGCTACCGAGTGTATTTTTCTGTGAGTCTCACTACTAAGGTCGCCGTATGTTGACGTTATCGCGACGCATGTTTTACAGTCTTGTCCAATTTCGTTATAAATTTGGATTCGTTGTTAGATATGCATGAACTAATTTCTAAAGTGACTACCTGGTCAGCGATTTTATTATGGACAGCCACTTTTATGTTGATTTCGTTTAGCTGCCACACTGCCATTCGCATGATCACTTACGAATTGTCTACGTTGCTTCGCCAATGTGCCGTCCGAACAAACCTACAGCACGAGCGTGTGTGAGAGTGGATAACTGTTTTTCTAATATGTAACGATATATAATATTGCATTACAACAACACCAATAATCGACAGTGAATTGTGGCCAAATAAGGTTTCATTATACTTGCAACTTATTGACTTGCATATTGGTTAAGGTACAAATGTAATATAAATTTCAGTATACAGAACTACAATACCCATATATTAGTACGGATAATTTACTTATACAAATATAATACATTAGTAATGTGTTCACTTACACTGTTGTTACCAAAGTGTTTTGAACATAGTTAACAGGAAGTACAACCATCCATCACTTGCAGGTGCATATTTCAAGCAGTACCCACATTATCTAAAACGAATAAAATATAGCAATGTTCCTTTAGGAAAGACCAAACGTATTACTTACAGACATTGAAACACGTTATTATGACATTTCTACCACATTTTCAATTGACTGGCTACCACATTTTCAACTAACTGGTAACATAAAATATAAAACAGATATTATCAGTTCACTGTGCGGGGATAAACAATTGTTATATAGCAATAACACAGGCCAACCACGCAAGCAGAGGTAGCAATGTGTACGGCATGGCCGTAAGTCTTACGGATTTTTGCAAATTGTATGAGCATACGAAGCTATCTTTATAGAAATATATAATTTTAATAACACTAATTTCAGACGATATCCATGCGAAAGGGATATTTCGAGCCGGCGGCGAGGAAATAAAACCGTATGTGGACCGTTAAAAGAATGATTGAAACTGGATTTTTAATGGAACAATCGCACTATCGAAGTAGGTAGATCACCATATTTGGTGCGTAATTTGTTCACCTGACGTGAATATATAGCGTAGTACAACGCACTGTGGATATTTGCATTGGGATTGTTACGAATATTATGTATATATATATATATATATATATATATATATATATATATATATATATATATATATATATATAATATATATATATATAATTATATATATATATATAATTACATGAGTTCTTATCAGCCGACAATGTTTTTGGTGGGGATGTTCAGGTAGGTTGGTTGTCTTTGTTTATGTAGCTTCTGCCGCTACAGTCTGATTCACTTATGTATATTTTGTAGTGTCTTCACCGACCACTGCTGCCTGCAATGACAAGGGCAGAATACCATTTGATACGGACACCTGCCATATTGTAATGGTCGTATGGCAATCCAGATCGTTTATTTATAACATGATTGCCTGACGCTCACTTGTAGTGTGGGCTCGGCTGATTGTACATTGAAAGACATACATTAGTATGTAGGGGCGTAGCTAGCCGTACACACGTACGCACGTGCTTCCACATCATTAAGGCAACAACAAAATGCCCACTTCCAACGGTGGCCAACTGATGCCCAGATTTGTTCATGGCCTTTGGCAACGAAAACAATTTGTCAACATGTTGACGACATTGTAGAGCTGTATTCAGTTTCCAGACCCGTGTCCACAGAAAAACAATAGATGCCTCCGCCTAAAGGCTATCTTGGCAATGCAGCAGCCGGGTAAATACGAATTCAATAGAAACAAATTATCAATGTTTTGACGTCCATGGGCTAAGATTAAAAGATTAGAAGTTAAAACTGGCATGAATAACAACACCAAACTGCAGTCGCTCTGTGAGAGGAGATGGGCCAGACGTGCCAACGCACTTTACACATTCAGGTCTGCCTTCACAGCTGTAGTGCTCTGGAATATCTGGATGCCGGTGGGAATGGCAAAGCATGGAGCTACATGTTGTCAATCCATTGGTAACGATTGAGCATGTACTCCAAAGTCTACTTCCTCTGACAACATTGATATAATTATATGAAGGCGTTGTGGAACTGGCAGCGAAATTCGAAGTTCAACCGAGCAAGCCGTTGTTGTGCTTACATTTTTCCGGTCGTTATTTAAACGTTCCGATTGACATTTCTGCCCATGCGCAATAAATGTAAAATCATCAATGCCCATTAAAATGACAAAGCATTTTCAGTATAAATGCCATGGGCTGTTCGGTAACTCTTCTGTGATGATTATTGTGAAGAGTTTCTTAAAATATCGTTCAATGCAATCAAATATTACGTGTTTTTTAAAAATAAATTACTGTCACGGATTATGGCGCACTACAGTCACGTGATTTATGCTTGCTGTCAACATATGCCTCGAAACTTGTTTGCCTCGTGTTAATTTGCGACAAATAACTTTGCTGAGAGGTTATATACATCCTAACGGACAACCCGTAATATTTATGCCACAAATGCTTTGTCCTTTCGCTGCACATTGATGATTTTATATTTATCGCGCATGCGCAGAAACGTCAATCGGAACGTTTATAACGCCGGAAAAATGTAGGTGCTACAACGTGCTAGAAAACAAAGACAACGTGAAAATGTTCCCGCTGACACCCCATTGTCAGCACACGAAGAGGGCGATGTACCAACCATTCATGCATTAATGGCTCAAGATCGCTACGTGGCCCAGTGGGCCTACATCACACCGAAACAACTGGTGCATATGACACCAGAAAGAATAGCCCAGCTATACGAGATGTTCAAAGACGACATGCCTGGAAATCTGCGTGAACTACAAAACGCCCCCAAGGAAGGGGGTGTAGTAACTGAACCGATGTTGAAGACAATACAGAATTCTAAAAATATCAGTATTTACTTGGTTTAACTCTTAAATACAAACATGTACAATTTACAGTATTTATCTTGGCTTATTATTAAAAGGCTGTAACTATTGCAACCTTCTTTAATTACTATAATGAGTACATAGCTTATTTTAAAGCATACACATTCAAACATATGCTATTTATAATATGGTATATTAACCGTTCAAGTCATCTGCCATTTCAGCAGGTTTCACGCAGTAAGAATACTGTGTATTTTTTTTTACACCTTAAGCCTGTTCTATTTACCTATGATATATTATGACTTAAAATTCTCTATATGTCAACTGATTGGATCGTCACATATGCTACACTAGCGCTAGACCCTGATGATCGAATTTAGATTGATATAATTAATTAGTGTTTCCACTTGCATTTATGCCTAGCTACGCCCATTAAAACCCTAGCGTACAATCAGTTGCTTGAATATATACTGATACAATGTGTTGCATAATCGTGTATCGACAGAAAAACATATGCGTTAAGGAAAGTATACATTGCCAGAAACCGTAAAGGGAAACAACCCCACCCTCCACTGGCACAGTGGAGCCTACCCCCCAGCACACAGGAATGTGTCGCAAGAAGAAATAAACTTACGTGACGTTGAGGGAGTTCCGCAGAGCAGTGATCCAATTAATAGCACGTATCTCAGATCCAGCAGGATAGTTATGCTATGAGGAAATTCGTTATAATCAACAGAGGTACCAATAACCCTGTTGAAATGTCAACGAATACAGCGGAACTGCCAGTTCGAGCTCACCTTCCAGATGGCTGTGGCCCTCTGCTGCCGGGGACTTAGCGACGACAAACGGTGACCTTAGGGTGGCCTCTATTCGTTTCGTGTGACTAACTTCATTCAGGGCTGCCCTCCATATTATATTGCACCCCCTGGACACAATACAGTTATCGACATACTTCTGGCAGTTGTGAAATATGATAAATTAAAACAATAATAAATGCTTTGTTTTGCCAGCGTACACATAGGTCAGCATATTTTCGGACAGAGAATTGTTGTATAATTAACTACTCACATTGGTAATGTCCATTGAGCAAACTAACTAGTTGTGCATCATATGGATCGTACATACATTGACATATGCGTGATGCTTGTCGGTTCCCTTGCCATCAATGTCTTCATAGATAGATTGTTGTGGAGACTGGACTGTAGTTTCTCCTGACGTATGAATGGTTGCGTATGTTCCTTAATTGGAGAGACACAAAACACAACGTTACGTTTGCTGGGATGTTGAGCAAATCTTTTCATATATATGTCGCCTTGTCTGGATTATTTTTATGTAACATTTTATGTAGTATGAAAATAAACTTGCTATTTTGAATTATGATTTATTTAGCTAATTAATTACAAATTATACTTTACCACATAACATTATTATATTATGATTTCTGTTGAAGCAGGTCTTTGTAGTTATAAAAATAACTATAATAAGATAACTTCTATTGCGCCGAACACCTTTGAAACCAAGGTCAAAGGCGCATCAATACAAAAGGCTTAATCAATTTTAGAGTCAATAAAGAATACCACCTGACAAAAGATTGATTAATAAATGAATAAAAATACGATGGTGGCTTGCAGGAAAGTGCCTGGTAGGTAAATAGTACAGATCTTAAAGACGAACATATATTAGACAGGAAGCGAATTCAGAGACATTAGAAGCGTTATAGAACGAGTAAAACATGGAGACCTAGTCGCAATCCTTACAAAGCAATATTAAAGTGAATTTTCTGACATCCTCAAAGGCAATATTTAGAAAAACGGAATTATAATATTATAGTCTGCTGTTGCCTACCGCAGTTAAAATAGGTTTTTGCAACAGAAAGGGGAATATGCCAACGACACCACCGTAAGTCACGATATAATACTAATAGGTTCGATGAAGACCAATCATTATGCCACAAATAGAAATGATCTAAGAGAATAATATGATTAAAAAACAATTGACAGACAAGGCAACGTAACTTCACTCTTACCAATACATGATTTCAACAGTACAATTGGTAACAGAAGTAGATCATAACATTTGCCTTGGGCAGGGAGCCAGGTCCAGCTCTCAGGATAGTTTTTGCTAAGTATTTTTCACTTTCATCTAGATAACTGATTCACTGGGCCATCGAAAGTTCGTAATGACCATTCCCAACTCGGGGCTTTTGGCCTAAGGGGGCCAGAAACCCACTTTTCGGGCTTGAAATTAAGTAAATTCAAATATGTTGTCACTGTGAGGCCAAACATAGATGTAGAGAAAGAACATTTGGCAGAAAGCATCTTGAGACATTGGGGAAGGCGGTGTTGTATGATGTAGGGGTTTGGTCCAATTCAAATCCACAGTGTCAACCATTGAGTGCCCCCAGAAATGAAAAAAATCATTCTCCGCCTGACAGTTTAGTGCCATAAATGAATATTTACAAGTCTTCTTATGTAACAAAATCGCACTGCTTCACAGAATAAATTTCCCACGGCCATTAGCTTCGAAATGATACCAAAATGTCCTCTGTGTCTCGAAAAGTATGCCCGCTGTGGATGAAAACCCCTAAATCACTGACATTTTAATTATTGCATGTTGGGTCTTCTAATGCGCTACTATATTTATTGTACTGATAATAATCATAATCTAGATGTTGATTTAATATTTCTCAATGTTGTTCAGTTTGATTGTGCGCATTTAAGTTTTATCGAACGTCACGGTCAATGATAAAAGTCAAGGTCAATGCGTGTTATCCCGCGCGGGCGGGAAAATCAAACTTGGCTTGACAATATGGCATGAAGTATATCATTTTAATACTCTGTAACTCTAGGTGTCGAATATTGAACTTTGGTTCCTCTTTTAATTACGGCCGTTTTGGGTGAAAACCCTTACGCGCCCCCTAAATCACAGAAATTCTTTATATCGAATGGCGGGTCTTCTAATGCGCTACTATCGTTAATGCGTCGACACTAACGATGATCTTGACTTAATGTTTTTTCAATGTTGTTAATTTTGATTGTGTACATTACTATACATGAATGATACTGGAATTCAAGGTCACCGATCAATTTCAAGGTCAACGTGTTTTCACCCCGCTCATGGACTGTGCTGGCGCAAAAGAAAAAAGAAAACACTTGATGAAAACCTTAAAGAAAACACTTCATGAAAACCAACCAAGAGAGCAATCTGCGTTCAGACGTAGATACTAAATGACAGACTATGTCCACGTCGCTTCAATAACAATGATAGAAGATAAGTATGTTGAACTCCGCGATGATAATTAATAGTCACCATACTACTCGTTCTCGCCCTCGTCGTAACCTTCCACACTGTCGGTTTCATGTGTAATTTATTCATCATTTCCATCTTCTTCTAAGAAGCAAACTAGGGCCTTTCGAATGACGTCTCCCTCGAACCACAGTTTCTGGGACATTATAAGAATGGACACGAGGGGAAGGTATCTCTGGGAAGTGAACACGGGCCCTGCGCCAGATAGGTACTTAAACATATTATTTCTCTCGTGATGTGCTCGATGAATGTTATTCTGCATGTTGTAAATGTGGACAGATCAATGAAGAGATCAGGCCGATAGTTACGGTTTGTTTGTTTTGGGCCACACATTATCTTGACTTTGATCTCTCTTGCCACATCAACTTCCTTCGTTCGCTGATAAACGCCTATGCACACACATGAACAGCTTAGTGGCACCCATAATGTACTAATTGTCAAGGTTTCACGTGGTGCCCACTGCAGCGAGGTTTGCATGAACCTTGAGTTCTTGTACAGTAATTTATTTGGTCTCACTTTCACGTTGCTTTTGTAAGCTGAAGTGCAGTGAAGACAAATAGGGCCAACATAACTGCGGCATGTTCTTAGGACTTGTTCTCAGCCAATTCGTTGATGTGGATCAGCTTCTCTCTAAAACCTATAACAATGTCGACCGTTGACAATTTTGCCTTTGCTCTGAATTAACCTGATGATGTTGATGTGAGACATTCTGGTTTGAGTGTATTTGATGGATATTATAATCCTCATACAATAATGTTCTTCCTGGTAGATATTCCACTGAAGTCACTCCACTAAGGCACGATTAACCAGCTTCATTGAAGATGATCGACCTTCGAACAATCTCATCATAGAGGGAGAGCACCAGTGCTCGAGTAGAAGACATATGTATACATGTTGGTTTCGTCATTTGTGAAGACAGTTTTGCAATCAGCATATTGGCAAATGTTCAACCTGTTAACGACAACCCTTTCACCACACCCTCTCCGATCACGTTCAGTCAGCTGATTTTGGTGAACATCAACACAACCAGCATATCTGAATTCAATACTCACTCCAGCAAAATATTCCAGAGTATTGTGATCAATCAGTAATGACCCTTTTCACATACCTCGGGTGAAAACGAAAGCTGGAACCCGAGCTCTCTCTGTTGCTGCACCAACTGTGAGAAATTCCCTTCCTACCAGTGTTATATTAGAACAAAATATAGTTTCGTTCCACCGGAAAATCTATCGTTTTAATGCTGTCCATCCTTCCAAGCTTTCTAGCCCCTTCATCCATTCATTGAAAATTCACGCATTGTTCTACGATTACGAGCTTACTTAATGCCATGGTTTTATCTCGCCACTGAGCTTGATCTCCGAGTATATTTCACTTTACTTTATTGTCCTTAAAAGGATATGCATTTGCACTCATGATCACATCTAAAATATATGGGATGGTCTCAACAAAATGCAAATGAATTTCCAGATGTATACACTACAAGAACAATTCAACCGGGTGACATCAATACGACTCATTTAGCATTCAACATTCTAATGGCCACCGGCACAAAACTCCTGCTATAGCGACATGTTTTACATTTTATACAACGGTATCTCCTTTGAGACGGAAGTACATGGAAGAACGTAGAGAGCGGGTGATCAGACTCAGTAGCGACAGCTCGAGCTTTCTTCAAAATTGCATGGTCGATTATTTCGGAGAGCTTTGGTGTAGGTAAACCAATGATCTTGGCAGAAACATGTGAGATTTTCAGAAGCCTGTTACGGTTTTTCACAGAAAGAGCAGGGTAGTAACAAATGCTGCAGTAGATTAAGAGAGGCTCGATTATGCTACGGTAAAGGCGTAGAAGAAGTAGTGGATCAACATAGAAAGCTCGTAACTTTCGAAGAACGTGCAGTCGCTGCTGAGACTTCTTTTGCACGGCTGTAACATGCGCTCTATAAATGACAATTTTTCATCTAATATAACACCGAGGTATTTGAATGAATCAACCTGTTCCACAGGTTCACCGTTGATGACAATAGGACTAATGACAGTTCTATTACGACGAAAGTCGATGCACATTTCTTTCGTTTTGGAAACATTCAGATGCAGACAATTGTTACTGCACCAACTAGAGAAACGTACCACTGAAGAAAGATATGACTGGTATGAGGCAAAATCATTCAAAAGAGCGAGCATGGCTGTATCATCAGAAAACCTCACAAATTGGGTAGATGAATCAACACTACGACAGTCATTTGTATACAAGGTGTACAAAAATGGACTCAGAACACAACCCTGAGGCGCACCTGTGTTGCTAACAAGCACTGGTGACTTTATGTCACCCACTCGAACACACTGCGGGCGATTACTTAAGAAATTGAAAACCCAGTGAACAAGTGCGGCTGGAACTTCTAGTTTCTGTAGTTTATCAATCATGACATGCCTTTGTATTGTGTTAAGTGCTGAACTGAAATCTATAAATAAGATTCGAGCATAGTTGCCAGCTGTCTCCATGTGTTCAAATAGTTTGTGTAAAAGGCAAGCTATTGCATCGTCAGTGCCTCTTCTGGAACGGTAAGCGAATTGATATGGGTCCAGTTGAGATTGAACATGTGGGAGAATGTGAGACAAAATCAGTCTTTCAAAACATTTCATGACGATGGACGTTAGGGCCACAGGTCTGAAGTGGTTTAACTCTGACGGTGATGACATTTTAGGGACGGGTACCACTACAGACGTTTTCCAGATGGTTGGAATCACACCTATATCCACAGACTGTTTAAATAGTGGCTGAAATACCAGACCTAACTCAATTGCACACTCTTTAAGTAAGCGGCCTGGAATGCCATCTGGACCAGGAGCTTTATTAGCCTTACACTTTTTGAATTGATTTGTGACATCCACGGTAGAAATGTCAATATCACCTGGTACGGGTAAAGGGCCAGCAGCTAGGAGCGACTGACACTCAATAGAAAAATCATGGCTGTCAAATCTGTTATAAAACAAATTTAAGTCTGAAGCAAATTTCAATGGATCAGTAGTTGAAGGGACAGATAATCTGTCCAAACGACCTGACATCTTTTTCAAATGCGCAAAGGCCTGTTTAGTGTTCATGCAGCTAAACTCATTTTCAACCTTTTCACGATACATTTGTTTTGCTTGCGAGATTTCTGTTTGTAGCTGTCTGTGTGCGTTTTTCATTGTGTGTATGTCCTTAGAGCGGTATGCGATTTGTTTGTTCTTAAGCGTGTTTTTTATATATCAGACGTGATCCAAGGCTTTGAATTAGGATAAACAGTCACAGTTTTCATTGGAATGGTAGAGTCCATGCAAAAGGTAATGTAGTCCGTAATGATAGAAGCGTGTTCATTTAAGTTCACGGAATCAAGTGCAAACACACCCCAATCTGTGCAAGCCAGAGATCCCTGGAGCTGCATGGTGGCATCCTGAGTCCATTGTCGAACCTTGACCTTGGTCGGCTTGACTCTCTTCAACAGTTGTCGATACGCTGGGTCCGGGATGAGGTTGATGACATTGTGATCGGCACGACCGAGGGGAGGGTGAGCACGAGCGGAGTAAGCACTGGGAATATTCCCATAGCATAAATCTATTGTCTTGTTGTTCCTTGTTGGCACATGAACATATTGATGAAATGACGGTAACGCAGTATCCAACGTGCAGCTGTTAAAGTCGCCCATAACCAACACAGGAGCGTCCGGGTAGCATAACAACATTGACTGCATGTAAGAAGCTATTGTGTCGGCTGCGGCGATTGCGTCTGCACTGGGTGGAACATAAACACAACATAACACAATGTTGCTAAATTCCCGCGGTAAATAGAACGGGCGAACAGACAGCGTTAACAATTCCAAGTTCGGTGAACAGAGTGTGGTGTGTATTTTAACGTTGGAACACCACCGATTGTTTATGTAAATGCACAAACCCCCTCCTCTCGTCTTGCCCGATTCTTTGGTTCTGTCTGAACGGTACACAGTAAACCCGTCCAGAATGATGTCATCGTCTGGACGGGTAGAGTCCAGCCATGTCTCACAAAAGGCCATCACGCAGGCCTCTCGATAGACGTTGTCGTATCGGCACTTTGCGTGAAGCTCGTCAATGTTGTTGTACAGCGACTGGACGTTTGCAAATACAACATATGGTAGGGGTGGTTTTGCTGGTCGTCTACGAAGTCTGTTCTTTACACCACCACGCCTACCTCGTTTGCGTTTCTTGGACGCATCTTGTGTGGTGTTGACAGTCGGCATCAGCGGCCGTGAAGACGGCGGATATGGAGGCGGGCGTAGCCGAAGCAGTTCATTCCGCGTGTAAAAGAACACGCCATGTTGTTGGGTGTGGTCTTCGGGTCGAAGACCAGAACATAAGTCGCTCAAGAGCACGAACAAGCATAAAAATATACACAATACCTTTACCATTGAAGGCATGCTGCACTAAAGAAGTCAATGTCGCATTAAGATTTGTAGAACGAGTTTGTAGATATGTAAATAAACATTAGAAAACAGCTGGAGATCAGTGAGTCGTGTGTCGCAGCCGAGCAGCGCCACCTATATTGGCGCATAAGAAGCCATTATTATTATTATTATTATTATTATTATTGTTATTGTTGTTGTTGTTGTTGTTGTTGTTGTTGTTGTTGTTGTTGTTGTCGTTGTCGTAGTCGTCGTCGTCGTCGTCGTGGTCGTCGTCGTCGTCGTCGTCGTCGTCGTCGTGGTCGTCGTCGTCGTCGTCGTCGTCGTCGTCGTCGTCGTCGTCGTCGTCGTCGTCGTCGTCGTCGTCGTCGTCGTCGTCGTCGTCGTCGTCGTCGTCGTCGTCGTCGTCGTCGTCGTCGTCGTCGTCGTCGTCGTCGTCGTCGTCGTCGTCGTCGTCGTCGTCGTCGTCGTCGTCGTCGTCGTCGTCGTCGTCGTCGTCGTCGTCGTTGTCGTTGTTGTTGTTGTTATTGCCATTTTGTACATAAAAAGATTTGTAAATATTCATTTATGACACTATCTTGTCAGGCGGAGGATTTTTTCATTTTGTGGGGACTGAATGGTTCACACAGTGGAACTGAATTGGGGCGAACACCCAAATCATACACCACTGCCTTCCCCAATGTTTCGGGATGCCTTCTGCCAATACTTTTTGGTCTACATCTATGTATGGCCCCACAGTAACAAAATATTTGAATTTATTTCATTTCAGGCCCGAAAGGGGGGTTTCTGGCTCCCTGAGGCCAAAAGACCCCGAGTTGGGAGTGGTCATTATGACTTTGTGATGGCCCAGTGTATCAGTTACTAAGAAATACTAGTGAAAGAAAACATCCTGAGAGCTGGACATTGTTCCCCGCCTAAATGTGACACCGTTGTCATGCTATTAGCAACTTTATTTCAAGTGTTCAGCAATATTGTGTGTAGATTACTGCAATGGCAACAGCTTCAACCTGAACATATGTGTTTTTGTTCCTCCATAATTGCCATATCAACTGTGACCGTCACCATGACAATCACTTATTCAAGCAGCTTGCTGATTCAGTTGTGTCAACAAACATGCAAACCTGCCATGTGTATGTCCAGGTCAATGTTCTATGATTTGAAACAATTGCAATGCTCTCCTGACCCACAGAGAGGCAACAGACTGTCGAAGACAATGCAGGTGCCTTGTACACAACAACAATTCTCCAAGAAATGCTCAACATTCACTAAGATTCTATTAGTGAACTGTACCAGCATCAAGGGAAATATTAAGAGCTGTGACGATACTTCACCAATATTACCCACATATCATTCTGGGATGAGTCCAAAATTGACTGTACATTCCGCACTTACAGCCTCTTCCCTCCCCAGTGCGTGTGCTACACGGACATATACCGGAAAGACCATACCAAACGCAGCAGTGGATCGAGTGTTTTGTGCAATCAGGGGAGATGTCCTGACCACAGACGAGAAAGACTTATCAAAGGATGTGTACGGAGTTCCACCGCAGAAACTATAGTTGGACTCTTTCTACCAACCACCATGAGTCCTGCTACAACATCTACAGTACTTAGAAGAATCCCTAACAAAACTGCACACCACGTGTATGCGTAAACCTCCAACCATTTGCCATAATCACCACCATTCGCCGGTGACTTCAATGTTGGGGACACATCATGGAACACAGACAAAGTGTCAGAGATCTGTGACTGTGTTAATGAAAACGCCGGGAAGCTTCAAGCCATCAAAGTCTTTAATTATAAATCACTAGCCATTGTCTCATCAATATAATGCAGACAGACTCCTGGAAAAAAATGGTCAGTAAAATGTAAAACTCACGCTTCACAAACCAAAGCTAGACCATACTTGCATACACAAAATGGCCATAGCGGCTGTGAAAATCTTCATTTTGTGGACAGACCCAGTGCACTACTATTGCTAAATTAACCACACTACCTTATCGTCCCTAATAGACGAGCACGAGTGGGAAGGCTTGGGCGCAAGTTTATTAATTTCTCAAAAGTGGGTCGAATGCACAGAGTTAGATCATTAATCTTTCCCCTATAGACTAGAGTGACAAGCTGGCCCACTGCACTGAAGCTGCCGTGGACCACTGGCTGCCATCTCCTTGCCAGGCAGAAAGTGCTGTACTCACTGGCAGGATATATAGAATAGAACTGTTGAGCAAAGTAATAAATGTAAAAAAGTCTGC
The DNA here is from genome assembly GCA_025642075.2 of Ridgeia piscesae. Classification (NCBI taxonomy): domain Eukaryota; kingdom Metazoa; phylum Annelida; class Polychaeta; order Sabellida; family Siboglinidae; genus Ridgeia; species Ridgeia piscesae. The sequence goes on along the minus strand of JAODUO010001225.1, from coordinate 121,039 downwards.
TAAGACGAAATTTGTAACTTGGATATGTGTTGTTGTGCCCCTAACCCTAGCCCTAGGCCTAGTTAAGACAGCTTATGATTAATTTCTGGAGTAGGCCAACAGGGCCAGCTGTTGAATGTTTTGAGTTGGTTCACTGTGTTGGGGTAGAGATCTAAATATTGGTCACTGTGGTCCTTGGCAATGTGAATAATGATCAAGTGGGATAGGCTGTAGCCTCCAGCTAAGGGGAAGGGCTGTGACCCGGATTATATAGAACCTATGTCATTGGGATGGAAATCGGTCATGCATCTATCTGCCCTGACAAGATGGATATTCAGGGCATACCTGACAGTGCGGACAAAGACATATGCTAAAACACATACTAAGATTATCGCACATGTGAATATGCCATCATCCCGTCATGAAATGACCAAACTAATTAGGTTTAGGGGGACATGAAAGGGAAACTGTGGTCATCTTAAAGAAACCTCTTAATATGACAACCCTGCTATTTTGTTGTAGTTTGCCAAATTTTACATTTCCATCAACGTTTGGAAAATCATCAAATGAAGATTACATTTTTAGTATAATATACCAGGGTAGTTCTGATCCATATTTTGACATAAAAATATTAGCCAATTCAAAGACGGAAAGTTGCCAGAAAATTTTGTTATCTGACAGAGATGTCCATGTAGAAACAACTGAAAGGAACTCTCATATTTTCCCAAATATGATACGTAACACAGAGACAAATGGTCCAAGGGTGCAATAGAGGAGATGCCATAAATAAATTGTTAGTGTGTTATTGTTACTATAGATAACGTAAATTATAACATGCTATAGATAACGTAAATTATAACAAGCATAGCACTCTCATATTTATTTACAAGTATACATTTTTTAAAGACATTTTGCCAAATGATCTCCCCTTGGATGAAAAATAGTAAAGCTTCATGTAGATAACCCACTTTCCCTGTGTCTTTACACCCTTAGTCCCCTCCCCGAGGTGTGATAATAACAGCACTATTCATGAATTGTAGTAGATACGTTAGAATGACAGGAAAATGATACAACAATCATAGTAACCAGTTTGTGCCAAAATGGAGATATGTCATTAGGGTTCTTAGGCAAAGATGTGTTGTGGATGCATGAGATGATGCATTAGTTTATTGTAATTGTCTTAAATATATGGTTGTACATTGATCAATTTTATGAAAGGTTGAGGTCAAACATAGGTTGTGCATTATGGTTATCACAGTCAGTATTTCCAGGTATATAGAGTGAGACAATTTAGGCTATTGAAGGTAACAGATTTTTGGTGATATGCAGAGTGAAAACATGTTGAATATGTTAATATGATATGTATATAATATATATATATATATATATATATATATATATATATATATATATATATTGGGGGGGACCGTGCCAAAATACTTATAGATATTTCAGGACATATATATATATATATATATGTCCTGAAATATTATAAGTATTTTTAGTAAATATAACACATAATATATGGTTGGTCTGGTGTTAATTCTAAAATAAAAAAACCTTAAATTATCTTATTTAAAACACATGTTGGCTACATGTATTTGAATAGGGACTACGGCCCGCCCCAATCACTGGAGATATGGAGGGTAGACTTTTGATCCATAACTGCTTGCCTGATTCATAAGAGTGACAAGACATACAGGGATGCATGTGTAGGGCTTCCCAATACCACCTTTTGGCAAAGAAATTTGTCATCACTCAGATGGGATCAAATTACACAAAGTGCAGGAATCCGCTCGTTCCGTATCCACCAGGGCGACCAGAATGCCACCCAAGGAGTGACAGGGCAAACAAAAAGTTATCATCTATAATGTGCTTGATGGCTATTGCCTATTAACATATCAACACAAGGGTGCAACACGATAGAGCCCAGCATGATGAACGATTATTGACTGGTCTTAGTCTTAGATCAAATTGCGGCTGCGGACAACAAAACTTACCAAGCAATTTGTCTAGTGATCTGCTACTGGGTAGTCGGAAGTTTATATCTGGACTCCTAATAATTTTACTTCACCGATGACGATGTAGAGTTTTTAAGAGAGGGGCCGGATTACGTGATAATCTCGCTATAGGCCTGTAAGTGTTTTTCTGAACTGAAAAAAATGGGGGGACTACATTATAATGTGACTCCGATGAAAGTTACGTAAAAATGATACAAAATGAAGATGAATATGTTTCCATTTACAATGCATATAAAGACACATGTCGTTCTAACTGTAAGTTTCAACAACTTATAAGCCATAACTGACAGCGAGTCTCAACTAGTTCCAAGTAGTAGTAGTTGATGGGGAGGTTTCAAACTGGAAAGCGGTTTTGAGTGGAGTACCGCAGGGATCAGTACTGGGACCTATTTTATTCTTAATATATATCAATGATTTGGATGATGACATAACAAGCAAGGTGTTGAAGTTTGCGGACGTCACAAAAGTGTTTAGGAAAATTAAAAGTGATGCAGATAGACAGCATTTACAAGATGATCTTAATAAGTTGATAGAATGGTCTGAGAAGTGGCAAATGCTGTTTAATTTTGGAAAGTGTAAGTGCCTTCACACAGGACATGGGAATGAAGATGCACAATATACAATGGGTGATACTGTACTAAATACTACCTTAAAGGAAAAGGACTTAGGGTTAACTATTAGTGCTGACATGAAGGTATCAGAGCAGTGTGGAATTGCAGCAGCAAAGGGAAACCAAATTCTTGGATTAATTAGGCGAAATATAGTGTACAAAGAAAAAAGAACTAATAATACCGCTGTATAAAACAATAGTTAGGCCTCACTTAGAATATTGTATACAAGCATGGAGGCCATATCGCAAGAAGGATATTGATATGCTAGAAAGAGTACAAAGGAGAGCAACCAAAATGATACCAAAACTCAGGAATATTAGTTATGAAATGCGTCTAAGAGAATGTGGTTTAACAACACTAGAAACCAGAAGATTGAGAGGAGATCAGATTGAGGTGTTTAAAATATTGAATGGATATGAAAATATTGACAGAAATATTTTTTTCACAGTCAAGGAAGAGAGAAGGACTAGAGGACATGGAGTTACATTAGCAAAGAAGCAGTGTAGACTAGATATTAGAAAATTTTCATTTTCACAAAGAACAGTAAACGAATGGAACAGATTATCAGCTGATTGTGTAGGTGCTAGTAGTGTTAATATATTTAAAAATAAAATCGACATATACCTAAGACGGGCGGATAGATAGGTTGGACTCTCGATAAGCCAAATAGCTTCCCTAGTCCACCTGCCATCTAGAGTTGAATCTCTAGGTGGCAATCTTGTTAAATCTTGTTAAAAAGTCGAATACATTACTTCCTCATTGCAGTTTGTGTTGAAGCCGCTATTGTCACTACAGGTTACAACATGTATCCGTAGTGTGGCGCCACTTCTAACTACTCGCCTGACTGGAAAAAGCATTTTGAACACGGGGTTGCATATTGAATGTTAACTGCTAATCTTTGTTGTTGTCTGTGTAGTCACTGGCATCATAATGCAGTCCATGGGCGATTCTAGGTGAATACCAAATACGGCGCTGATATTTTATTTTAAAGTCATAAGAAATATAATTGGCCATCCTAACTAGCTTTTTCCCTGTACACTGCCGGTCTCTCCCTCCCTCCCTCCCTCCCTCCCTCCCTCCCTCCCTCCCCCTCCCTCCCTCTCCCTCCCTCCCTCCCTCCTCCCTCCCTCCCTCCCTCCCTCCCTCCCTCCCTCCCTCCTCCTCCCTCCCTCCCTCCCTCCCTCCCTCCCTCCCTCCCTCCCTCCCTCCCTCCCTCCTCCCTCCCTCCCTCCCTCCCTCCCCTCCTCCCTCCCTCCCTCCTCTCCCTCCCTCCCTCCCTCCCTCCTCCCTCCCTCCCTCCCTCCCTCCCTCCCTCCCTCCCTCCCTCCCTCCCTCCCTCCCTCCTCCCTCCCTCCCTCCTCCCTCCCTCCCTCCCTCCCTCCCTCCCTAAATTCATACCATGACGGAGTAAATCTCCTAGATCACACATTACTGTACGCATTTGTTACGTTAACAACTTTCTCTTATTTTTTATAATAGATACGATCTTTTGAAAACAGAATTTCAACAAAATATACGACTGAACGCACAAGTTCGGCAGCCTTTTTGTCATCATTTGACGTACTGTTTGCTAAGCAACTGGTCACATGACGGATAGGTAAATAGATTAATCCATCATGTAGTGTTGACCATATTTATCAAAAACACACGGCTACGGTGGTAGCAGGGCGAGAAGCAGGACGAAAAAGAACGTCCATTTTGTTTCCCAAGGAAGACTATACCGGAGTCACGGCGGAGGACATAACCCCGGAACTCGAGAACATTACTTCCGACACAGGTCCGAATGGCTCCCCTTCGAATGTTGCGACAATCACCAGAACGAGTACGTGCGCTGTCGCCTCGACGAACGTCCGTTGACCGTTAGCGATGCGTGTTGCACTGCATGCAGAGCGTATGATAAGAGGGCACCGGGACTCTGTTTTTTAAAGTATGATAATATAAATACTACATGCAATAACACCACAACTAAGACATATATTATATACACATAACTGCCACAAAGTTTATATTCACAAACCAGCACAAACACCAACTGGCATAGCACAGTCCTCTGAAAAATTATTATAAGAACATATATTAATGTTGTCTCTCCACAAACTTGCTGAGCAAGTAGAGCACTATAAAATCAACCTAAATGCTGGATACTACATTAAAACGAACCACTACAGTTGGAACTACTCCGGAGGAATTCCTCCGCTTCGTAGTGTCATGTTGGCCTTTGGGTGATCGACGGTGTGACGTCTGCCTTAATAGTCTACATCACGCTTACTTCCCGTTGATGTCAGGTAGCGCCTCTAATTCTCGCATCCGAGTTAGCGGAACCGCATTTCTACCGCATTTCTATGGCCTGCAAAGTCCCCCGCTTTACGCTGGAACCTCCCGCTTTTCGCACCCATCTCCCGTTCTCACGAAATCTCCAGTTTATGATTCGTCTTCCAGTTTCAAATTTTTTCCTTTCCGTAATGCCCCTTTTTATAATTAAATATATCCGCGATTTACATCGTTGTAGAAGCGCTCCAAATCGCTAATCTATTTCAGTTACTATTTGCGTTGTTCGGCTTTATTTTTTAACAATACAAGTGAAGAGGGTAACAGGCGTATTAATTGGGTAGAGCAATCACGGGAATTTATATGGCGCCAGCAAAGCCGAAAACGAATTCGAAGCAAGCACCTCGTTCTACTTCTTCATGAAATATGCCTCAAAATTTCTCCAAGCGTGGGTAGGCGATCTGCACTGGATCAGAAGAAGTGACCGAGGGTTGTCACATGCGTTTTTGCCGAATATGCAACCCGTACTTTACCGTTGCTGCAGGAGGATGGGATGGGGAATGGTAGGACCAGCTCTGGAAGCCATCGGTTTGCCACCATGTGCGCTGTTGTGTTGCCACTGCTGTCCCTCCCAAACAGCAACGAAGACAGTGAGACGGTCTTTTCAAGTGTGCAACAAAGGTATACAGACAGTAGGTCTTACCATGGCCAGGAAACAATATTTGCCTTGCTCAGCTGCAAGCTGAACACAGAGGATATATGTTTTCAGTTTCAGCCTGAAGTCTGCCAAGTCGGCAACATTACAGGCAGTATGTGAAGGAGTAGTATAGTACGATCCGACCAATGGACCGCGGAACGAACGAATTCCTCCGGATAAAGTCAATGTCAAAGGCCAAGGTCACATGTATGAAACCTAGCGGATAGTTGATGTACTGGTGGCGCACTAGTAATGTCCAAATTCGTCTTATTTTTTAAATTGGGTCAATTGGGGTTAGTCGTCATGTATCGTCCCCTAGCGGATAGTCGGTAAACTACAAACTAGGTCAAAGAAGAAGTGGAGCCATCTGACGGGTATGTCTTCAGCTACTACCCCAAAAATACGTGTCTTATTTTTAAAACTACTTTTTAAAATATTCAAGAAGCGATCCTGGCGAGCGTTTTTATAGGCTGTTGCGGGTGAAGAATGGTTTTGACTGGTTGTTGCGGAGGAAGGGTAGAAGGTCAAAAACAAAGGTCAACGTTAAAGTCTTAACGCAGCGCCATATGCAATGTGCCCGCTACCCTGATTGTTAGGTTGTCGACTACAAACATATATTCAATAAAGCAACAATTTCTCTCTTCCGGAAAACGATCACCCCATTACGTCATTGCACCATGTTATGATGTGTATCTCTGTCGTGAAAACTTTGGATTCTTTTCCACGTATGGGACTAACATACCTAAATATCTAGTTTCGATAGATAATTGATCCTCCATGTCCAGTGCGGGTGCAACACGTCGCATGTCTATCTATCGAAGCTTGTTGCCCCGACCAGGGCAGTCGGTTGCTGTCTGTTCTCATCGAGGGACGCTGGCTCAGTGAATGACTTTGTAGGATTGTGAGTGGTTGCTACACTACGCTACGGCAAGTCATCGCGTCAGCTGAAAGTGTAGGATATATCAGCCTTCGACCTTCCTCCCTCTGACTGTGCGACATGCAAGGACACCGCTACTGTAAGTAGACCTGCCGCCGGTTCAACTATAGGTTGATAGGCAACCAGCAGTAAATCAAAAACAATGTAATACATAGTGTCTGTGGCGTAGTGTCCCTATCTAGACAAGTCAGGGCACGTTTATTCATATGGTGGTATCACTTCATGTCCAGTACGTTGGTCAAATAGGTCTTCCACAAATACAAAATTGTAGTTGCTACCACGTCCACAATGTAGGTCACATAGGTCTTCCACCAAAACAAAATAGTAATTCAGGCGTCGCTACTATGTACAGTATGTAGGCCACATAAGTCATTTTCTCCATGTATGGAACTTATATATATCGTGTGTGCGCATGCGTGTGCGTGTGCGCGTTCATGTGCGCGAGCGTCCGTGTGTGTCCGCTTGTGTCCGCGTGTGTCCGCCTGTGTCCGTATGTGTCCGTGTGTGTCCATATGTGTTCGTGTATGACCGCGTGTGTCCGCGTGTGTCCGTATGTGTCCGTGTGTGTCCGCGTGTGACCGCGTATGTCCCATGTGATCCCGTGTGTCCCCTTATGTCCGTGTGTGACCGCGAGTGACCGCGTGAGTTCGCGTGTGACCGCGTGTGTCCGCGAGTGACCCCACGTGTCCGCGTGTGTTCACGTGTGTCCGTGTGTGTCCGCGTGTGATCGCGTGTGACCGCATGTGTCTGCGTGTGACCCCGTGATTTCGCGTGTGTCCGCTTTTGTCCGCATAGGGGTAGACACATTTCAACAACACCCAAAATCTTATTTTAGTGTTTTGAGTATTTTCGTATTTTCCTAAGACAATATGGTCCTTTCGTATCGTTTAATATTTCTACTAGATCAGTACAGCTGTATTTTCACAAGTGTTAAAAAGTTAGTGTGGTAACTTCATATCTTTTTTAGTTTTTCACTTCGGAAAATGTATAACGTTTTTATGTTTATGACATGATTGTAGCAAAATCTCAATATTCTTTCGTTTTGACGTGACATCCTTTCCACATTATCGTATTTTACTAAGTTTTATTCAGTCAGCAAGGTAATCAGACGCTTCCTATCACGTGCAAACCACAACTTCCGTGACAATGGGCTCCGTCGAAGACCATAACATAATTCATAGCAAAATGGCGGCTTCGACTACAGTCATAACATAACTTTAGTGTCTCGATGCGATAACTTTGTCAAGTTTTCATATATTACTAAGTCGGTGTGATAACCTCGTTCCATTTCGTAACGTTTTACCGTTTCATTGCGTTAGGCAGGTGGTGTTTTCTCAAATTTAACTAAGTTAGTCTTGTAACTTGTAATAAGATAACATATGTTTCTGTTTCGACGCGATAACATTTTCAAGCTCTCTTATTTTTCTAAGTCGGCGTACCAACTTTGTACCATTTGGCAACTTTTCAGCGTTTCACCGCGATGGCTTTGTCACTTCGTCGTCTTGGTAATTTCATAACCTTCTACGGTAAAACGAGAACCTTGGTAATTTTTCATACGACATACATCGTTTTCCTAATCAATTCTAAAAATCTAGAAAAATCTTGGGTTGTGTCGTCACCTCTTTAAAAACTGGTGCCATTTAGTGGATAACTCTGACACTACTTTAGGCGCTAGCCCCATCTAGTGGACAAAACAGCCATTAATTAGGGTTCGACATACAAAGTGATGGCTTCGACTACTTCCATTACAGAATTTCTTGTAAAATGGCGGCTTCGGTCACAGTCAAGACATGTCCTTTTGTTTTTCGAGGCCATAACCTTGACAAATATTCGTATTTTACTAAAGTCAACGTGGTAATTTCATAACATTTACCGATTCAACGAGATAGAAAGAGGAATCTTTCCACTTCAGACCTATTCGTATCATAAGTTCTGTTAAAATGGGGCTCCTATCACGTGTAAAACATAACTTGTCTAAAAAATTCGCTTCCGGTCGCGTGCAAACACATAACTTCCATAAAAAGGACGATTCCTCTCACGTGCAAAAAACAACTTCGGGAAAATGGTGGTTTCGACCACAGCCATAACATAATTTAACGTTTTGAGGAAATAATCATGTCTAGTAGTCAAGTTGCCGCTCATATACTTCCTGTAGGAGACCCTGCAATGTTAATTACTGTAAACGTTTTTTAAGGAAATGTATTTTATATAGTTAGGAGAGCAAAATTAGCTTGGTTGCACCTTGTGCAACCTTGAGCATTTCCCATAATTCAAGATGGCGGTCTCGGCCATCTTGAATGTCGGCCAATGTTCGACGTTTGATCTCGATGACATAGAGGGTCGTGTAATACCTCTTTATCAGGGTTTTCCAGGATGGGGAGTCCATTTCTGGAGTATTTTGTTGGATACTGGGTTAAAGTCAAGGTCAAATCAGAGGTCAAAGGTCAAATTTGACGTAAGACCAGGAACAAATCACCTCTATAGACCGATTATATGTGAGCCATTCTACAGTAAGTTGTATATTCTTGTCCCAAGCTTTTCATTTTCAAGAACCGCTTAATAGTCGCAAGTCCACGGGAACGACAGGCCAGTCAATGCTCAGCAAGACCGCTTGGTGGCAGGCTCTGCCCAGAAGTCTAATACACTGGTTGTGTTCAAACCGATGTTCGACTAACCGCCTGCTAACCCCGACACTATAATAACTACGCTTGTGAATCCCGAGAAGGCTCTCAATAGTTTTGGGATGCACCCACATCACAGTCGACCTCCAACTGTATCAGACTGCATGCCTTGTCCAATGGAACGATCCTCTGCGCTGGACCAACGTCATACTTCACCCGGATGTGATGCACACTCTCACGAGTTTCCTGGGCTGTGTAGGAACACTGATGAAGGCATCAGGCGTGGACGTTCTCATCAGTGCAGCGTTTGCTGGCATCACCAGCATAGTCAACGGAAAGGCCTGGACCAATGCTCTACGGGCATACCGTCTCATCATGGCCGTGTTGCGGCATAATTTCTACTCGAATGGCGCCAAGACATATGAGGAGCTGAATGTCTACCTGGAGACAGCCAGAGGGCACCCGACCGGGAGGCTATGGGTGGACTGCTTTGTCAAGCCTACACTGTTGTCGCTCATGTTCCTGCGCGGAGAGCGGAACGGTGACTTCCTCCTCCAGCAGCACTGTCCAAGGCAATGCTGCCATACTTCTTCGCAGCAGGTCACCACAATTATGCCCGCTACCTGAGCTGGTATGTGCGACAGCTGAAGCACCTTCCCCAGCGTGCCAAGGAGGACCTACTGGCAGGTGCGCATGTCTGTCGGCACTCGGATGGGGGACCGCAGTGCCAGCAGATCAGTTCAGAGAGCAGACATATATCAAGCGAGGGAAGGGTTCTGGAGGTATGAAGGGCATTTCAACGAGCCCCGAGCAAGATGCTGTGTGGGTGAATAGTTTCAGTGTGTGCGCCCATCTTGACATCGCCATAGAACATATGTACAATGAATCTGGGGAGGAGCAGAAGCCACACGGTGAAGTAGATGGGGAGGAGAAGAATAAGCACAAGGAGGAAGGAGAGGGAAGAAGGAGACTGGACGAGGCCGATTGGAAGAAGATCGCGGTGGAGCTGGAGAAGTAGATCCACCCCCTCAATGGCCAGCAACCAGTTGTCTATAACATATGCAATGGCCAAGTGGCGCCAGACACAGTGAATGTTCAGAACGCATTGGCCATCGGGAGTGAGCAGAGCAGGCAGTTCTCCGATTTGCTAAGCAGTGAATTCCACAAGACAATAAAGAAGAAGGTAAAAACAATGGAGTTGATCTAGAAGGCAGCCACTGTCAAGGGGAAGGCTATCTACGACGTCGTGACGCTGTTCAGTCGGCTGTTAGTCGTAGGGCAGCAGTGCAGCATTGATATAGCCGATGTCTTCCAGTTTGAACTGAGTCCAATCCCTCCGGCCCTGATAATTGAGGAAGGGTGACAATTAAGGCCGTGCTCGTCAAGTCTCTCAGTGTCTCTGTCATGACTCCATGTGCTCCAAACGTGGTGCTGGTTGATGCCGGTCACCTTCTGTACCACGTCGTCTGGCCAGTCTCAGGGACTACAGGAGACCTGGTTGCAAGCTTCGGCACTCGACTGGCCCACTACCCTCATGTCTCCAAGAAAATCATTCTGTTCGACAGATATAACCAAGATGCTCCCAGCGCAAAGGACCATGAGCGGACGAGAAGAGGAAGAGCCAAGGAAGTACGTCTAACCCCAAACACCTTCATTCCATGCCGAGAAGAAGTTATTCTTCACAATTCCAAGAACAAGAATCTACTTAACCAAACTCTATGCAGCTATCCCCTTCCACACAACACCCAACTCGTCAACATGCAGGACTGTGTCTTTGATGATATCGACGTCTTCGTTCTCTTGGTGTACTGGACATCAAGGATGCGAGTTGGCGCCAAGATTCAAATGGAAATGTGGAATGGTGATGTCTTGGACATCAATGAAACTGTTCAGCGGTTAGGCCCCAAAAAGTGCAGTCAACTTCTCGGTATCCACGCACTGTCAGGTTGCGATACAGTGTCATACCCCTTTGGAAGAGGAACAAAGTCAGCGCTCAAGCTCCTAGAGACAGATATACCAGGTCTCGATCAAGTGCTCGGTAAGCCTGGCGCGACCCACGCTCAGCTCCAGGAGACAGCATACACATTATTCTTACCCCTCTAGGGACAGAAGGGATGTACAACAATTAATGACGCAGGTGGTCACTTCTATCGTGGCCATAAGAAACCTCCGCCACTGAAGAAATGTCCACCGATTGATGCCAACCTACAGTTGCATGTGCTACGAGCTCATCTTCAGATGCTACTGTGGAAGTCCACGGCCCAACGTGATCCACCTGAAGAAGCTCGAAACATCGAAGGCTCCGCCATCACAACGGCCGTCTCAACAGCGCCAGTTGCTCCCCAAGCACTACTGGATGCAGTTAGCTGTAGCTGCACTGCAGAGTGCAAAGCATGCAGTGGCACACGCTGCAGCTGCAACAGCGCAGGCGTTTCATGCACGGACTCGTGCAAATGCGAGGGACGAGACATCTGCTGTAATCCTTTCATCAGCAAGCAGTTGGACATCGAAGAAGATGAAGGGGAGCGAAATGACAGGATGAATAAATTTACTCTTCATTTCTTTGCTATATATATATATATATATATATATATATATATATATATATATATATATATATATATATATATTATATATATACACTTATATTCACATATGTTTTATTTCCTTAATATATACATGCATCTTGAATTCTGAGAAATGCTAAAGGTTGTACAAGTAAATTTGACATTTGACCTCTGATATGACCTTCACTCTGACACCGTATCCCCAAAAATAACTCCAGAAATGGACTCCCCATCCTGGAAAACCCTTATAAAGAGGTATTACACGACCCTCTATGTCATCGAGATCAAAGGTTGAAAATTTGCCGAAATTCAAGATGGCCGAGACCGCCATCTTGAATTCTGAGAAATGCTCAAGGTTGCATAAGGTGCAACCAAGCTAATTTTGCTCTCCTAACTATAAAAAATTCATTTCCATAAAACAAGTTTACAGTAGTTAACATTGCAAGGTCATCATTTTGGCAACTTGACTATAGTATTTGTATTTTACTAAGTCATTATCGTAATTTTCCAACCAAATCTAGAAAAATGTTCGTTTGTGACAAAATATTCGGTTGCGACCTCACTACACTAGATGCTAACCCCATCTGGTGGATAATCCTAACACTATATTAGACGACAGCGCCATCTACCGGATAAATCAACCAGAAACTAGGGTTAGACAGAGTAAAAACTTGTCATGCGACATCACTACTATTTTACAGCTAGCGCCATCTAGCGGATAACCTTAACACTATATTAGACGCGCCAGCTCCATCTAGCAGACAAAACAGCCATTAACTAGGGTTAGACACTGCATTAATTTACATTAACTAGGGTTTGACATTAAAAAAAGGTTATGGTTAACTGATCGTAAAATTGCTAGATGGCGCTGGCGTCTAAGGTACTGTTTAGGTTATCCGCTAGATGGCGATAGCTGTTATAGTAGTGATGTCGCAACGCAAGTTTTTTTCTGTGTCTATCCCTAATTAGTGGTTGATATATCCGTAGATGGCGCTGTCTTATAATATAGGAATATTCGCCAGATGGGGTTACCGTCTAGCGTAGTGAAGTCGCAACCGAATATTTGGTCACAAACCGAAACTTTTCTAGATTTGGTTGGACAGATACAATAAGGATTTAGTAAAATACGAATACTAGACATGACTATGACCTCAAAACGTTAAGTTATGTTACGGCTGTGGTCGAAACTACCATTTTCACGAAGTGAGATGAATCGTCCTTTTTATGGAAGTTATGTTTTAGCACGTTACCGGAAGCGAAATCTTAAAGAATTTTTGTTTTACACGTGATAGGAGACCCATTTTACAGAACTTATGATACGAATATGGTCTTAAGTGAACAGATTCGTCTTTTTATCTCGTTGAGTCGCTAAATGTTATGAAATTACCTCGTTGACTTTAGTAAAATATCAATATTTGTCAAGGTTATGGCCACAAAACACAAAAAGGTATATCATGACTGTTACCGAAGTCGCCACTTTACAAGAAATTCTGTTATGGATGTATTCGAAGCCATCGTTTTCTATGTCGAACTCAAATTAGTGGCTGTTTTGTCCGCATCTAACGTAGTATCAGAGTTATTAGCTAGACGGCACCAGTTTTTAAAGAAGTGACGTCACCCAAAAAACCCAAAGATTTTTCCACATTGTTTTATATTTGGTTAGGAAAACGATATGTATCGTAAAAAAACTACCAAGGTTCTCGGTTTATGATAGAATGTGCCAAAGTTTTCCCACAGAAGAATATGAAAGTACCAAGGTTATAACTGTGACCGAAGCGCCACTTTTACAAGAAATTCTGTTATGGAAGTAGTCGAAGCCATCGTTATCTATATGAAGCCCATTAAGTGGCTGTTTTGTCCGCTAGATGGGACTAGCGTCTAAAGTAGTGTCAGAGTTATCCGCTAGATGGCATCAGTTTTAAAGAGGTGACGTCGCAACCCAATATTGTTCTACATTTTTTTAGATTTGGTAAGGAAAATGATGGGTGTCTTAAGACAAACCACAAAGGTTCTCGGTTTATGATAGAAAGTACCAAAGTTTTCCCACAGAAGATTGTGAAAGTACCAAGATGACTTAGAGAAATAAGTGACGTAGCCATCGCGGTGAAACGGTGAAAAGTTGTGAAATGATACAAAGTTGGCTTAGTAAAATATGCAAAATAAACTTGACAAAGTTATCGCATCGAAACACTAAAAGGTATGTTATGACTGTGACCGAAGCCGCCATTTTACAAGAATTTATGTCAGGGAAGTAGAGGAAGCCATCGTTTTCTATGTTCAGCCCTAACTAGTGGCTGTTTTGTCCGCTTGATGGGGCTAGCGTCTAACGTAGTGACATTGTTATCCACTAGATGGTACCAGTTACGTCGCAACCCAATATTTTTATAGATTGTTCTCGGTTTATGAAATAAAATGCCAAAGTTTTCCACAGAATGTTATGAAATTACCAAGATGACTTTAAAAATACGTCAAAGTGACAAAGCAATCGCGGTGAAACGGGGAGAAGTTTTCCCATCGAAACACTAAACGGTATGTTATGACTGTGGCCGAAGCCACCATTTTAAAAGAAATTATGTTGTGGAAGTAGTCAAAGCCACCGTTTTCTATGTCAAACCCTAATTAATGGCTGTCTTGGGGGGCTAGCAACTTACGTAGTGTCAGAGTTATTCGCTAGATGGTACCAGTTTTTAAAGAAGTGACGTCACAACCCAAGATGTTTCTAGATTTTTTTAATTGATTATGAAAATGATGTATGTCATAAGAAAAACTACCAAGGTTCTCGTTTTATGGTAGAAAGTGACCAAGTTTTCACACAGAATATTATGAAATTGCAAAGATGTCAAAGTGACATTTCCATCGCGGTGAAACGCTGAAAAGTTGCAAAAGTCACACGCGGAAACACGCGGTCACACGCGAACACACGCGGATACATACGGTCACACGCGGTCACACGCGGACACACGCGAACACACACGGACACATGCGGACACATGCGGACACACACGGACACACGCGGACACACAGGTCACACGCGGACACACACGGACACACACAGGTCACACGCAGTCACGCGGACACACACGGACACACGGGGTCACACGCCGACATAGGCGGACACACGAATCATAAACTGGAGATTTCGTCTCACTCGCGTGAAGACGGGAGATGGGTGCGAAAAGCGGGAGGCTCCCGCGTAAAGCGGAGCACTTCGCAGGCATTCCTAGACCTGCTCACCAACCGTGTGCGTGGAAGCGGAAAGAACCGCGGCTTTCGAATGAATCATTCGTCCGTCGTGACGTACATCCAGGAACACGAGGCCCTGACATACTTCTTCGCCAAACACTATGAGGACGGTCTCAGCATGGGTCCAGTGAACGTGTGACGATCGATCGCTGACGCTGCAAGTCTGTGCAGATAAACGCTGATGTGCGGTAGAAATGCAGTTACGCTAACTCGGATGCGAGAATTAGAGGCGCTACCTGACATCAAGCGGGAAGTAAGCGTGATGTAGACTATTAAGACAGACGTCACACCGTCGATCATCCGAAGTCCAACATGACACGCACGCGAGGGGTTCTGTTAAGAGTAGTGGTAGTATAGCAACCGTGGTGTTTCTAGTCGTGTACGTCTTGTACTTTATCGTCTCCCCTCATCAACGTTATTGGCATTGGTGTGACGGCGGTTTCTTGATGTCTCATGTCACGATACGTATGGACGATGCCAACTCCTCCGCCATCACCGCTAACATCATCACCACCACCACGTGACAGACGACCATCCACCACAAGACGACTTCACGATCGTCATAGTAGGTAATGGACGCGCGATAGAAGCACCCGTTCACGTGTATGGTCACGTCCGACGGGGTGCGGTAAAATTACTTTCGTCACGCGAATGCTACGTCACGCCGCTACGATGATCGATTCGCCATTCGAGAAGATCACGTGGTGTTACGGCGAATGACAAATGCCAACGAGGAAACTTGTGGTCATAGATGATCTAATCGCGGAAACGAACGAAGGAGTGATGATGTTGTTCACGAAAAAAGACGTCAAGGAACACGTTCTCGTACATAACCTGTTTCCGTAGAACACGGAGAGTCATGCCATCAGTCTGAATTATCAAAATTTGGTGGTCTTCAAGAATTTTCGCGACTCCTCACATATCGATCGCTTGGCGCCGCAGATGTAGATGTGGGACGCGCAAAGTTTGTGCGAGATTCGTTCAATCTCAAACATAATTCGCCAGAGACGTGTGTGCATCTTTCCGGACGACGACGTTCAATAAGTGTCCCTAATAAAGCCCTGCGCGGGCTCGAAATCTAAGCCCGCACCCGCCCCGCATATTACAACTCAGGCCGCTCCCCCACCGCCCCGCAGTAAATTGGCCCGCAGTTCGCCCCGCAGAAATTTGTCAAAAGTCAGTCCACACTATTTTGCCAAAAGTCAGCCCGCAACCCATAACACATTGAACAAATAACATGGACAAAATTTAAAAACATCTTCTTTATTGGTTTTACTTAATTTATATTATTCATTTTATTTAAAAAAAACCTTTTAATTGGGTATGATAATTAATAAATGACAATTTAGATTTTACATTCACCTGTCTTTTATAACCAGTTAATTAGCTGAAATTATGTTAACCATATTTTTAAGTCAAATAGAAATACTTATGTTGGAAGTCACTGTGGTCATTCACCGTAATGGAATTGAGCATACCAGAGAAGCTAAGCTCAACTAGTCAATTGTTACCTGTGACCAAGGTGCACTCAGATGTAATTGGAAATAACAGGCCTCTTTAGCAGTGACTTGCTTTTCTTTTGACGTTGATTTTCATGCACCGTGCCCCTTTTTACCCAGCTCTGCCAGATGGCAGCTGCTAAGGCCTGCTATTGTGTCAGTGCCTCAATGGTGGTGCAAACCACAACATTTTAGATAAGCTTTGATACACGACTAATAACACAATAAATATGCGACGTTTGTGCACCCAACCCTGCCCACTTGACTCCACCAGGAGTGTCGGCCAGTACTCAAACAAGACAAGACTGAAAGGTTTCTGCGAAGAGTCAGTAATGCCAATGTGAGATCAATCAAGCCTTATTTAGTAATAGTTACAAAGATTAGCACTTGTGGATACTGGGGAGTAACACTGCTAACTAACTTACTCCCTCTGTGTGTTCGAGGAGATCTGGCTCAGATAAGCAAGCGCTTTGTCCAAGGCCAGGTATCCCAAATTAAATAGGTCTCGTTGTTCAAGACGCTATCGAATTATGTATTAATTAGGTGTAAAATAAAAGTCAAATATGGTCACCACCAAACGACGAATGTTCAAATAACGCTTCCGCTACAAAATGACGTAACATATGGAATTGTACCGTAGTGTGTATATAAGTATGCCTATATGAAGGGAACGTTGAACGAGGTCCATTTATAGCAGAGCAGTTAAATATATAAAAGTCCTCTAGAATGTTATAACATTTTATAAGTATTATTATTACCACCACTCGTATGATAAGGAAAAAGATTATCGCCGATCCCATCTTCGAGACTTTTATTTGAAGGTGATTTTGAAGGTAACACAGGAAAACAAACACTGCCGGGCATTTTCTAACGATATTACAATTTGCAACGAAATGAATGCCCCGACACCGTCTCTCTCATAAAACACGAGATTGTATGAATGTATTTCAAATCATGTTTAAAGGTTTATGTAAGAGTTGTAACACAATAGTCGTAACTACATCAATCAACTAGAAAGCAAAACATATAAATTATGGATATACATACAGCTAACTTGAAGACACCGTGAACGTCGTCGCCTACGCCGAGTTTGAGTCCGTCCTGAAATCGATAAGAACCGCAACGTGATCTACGACTTCTGATGGACACCGGACATGGAGTTCCACTGCCTAATCGCCGTGGACTCGCTCGCCGACTCGCCCGTTCTCGCCATCGTACCCAAAGACGAACTACCCGCAAGGATAGACGCTCTACCGGCCGCCTTCGAGTGCAACACGCACGGCGGCGACAGACCGGGCAAACATTGGGTAGTGTTGTACCTGGACGGTGACGGACACGGCGAATACTTCTGTTCGTGCGGTCTGCCGCCGAAACACGTCGCGGTCCGCACCTTCATGAACAAACATTGCACCGAATGAACTCACAACACCAAGATACTTCAAAGTCCACTGTCTAATGTTTGCGGACAATATCGTATCGCTTTTATTATGGTTCACTGTCACAGCTTTTCTATGACGTCGTTTGTGAACGTTTTCGGCACCGATCTGCCAGCAAACAATTGCCATGTGTTTGATTGGCTTACACAATTGAGATTAGGCCATGGCTATTTATCCGGATACGGACAAATAGCTCATCTTTGCGTATGCGCGATTAGACTTGATAAATACAAACAAATAGCCCGACATCGCGCATATGCTATTTGACCGGACAGATCGTTATATGTAGGGGAAGGGCGGGTAAAGTGGGCGCCTCGGCCAATGTGGGCCCCCTCTGTCACAACATTCCTGGATTCATGCAGTCAAAGCAACGTCGTATTTGTTTCTTTGGCGCGAATGCAAAACGGTGAGTAGCAAATATGTGTATTAGGTACGTTTCTTAAAGTAATTGATGTGCCTTACAAACACCACCTTTTCATAAATTGTCAGGGTACATAACTGTAAATGTGGTCCAAGGAGCAATAGGCCATAGTTAGTTGAATGAACAATTTCAGTTTGAAGCGAATAAACGCATTAATTCCAAAATGGCGTCCAGCCGATAATCTATACCAGAGGTCAAAGTGTACCCCATGGGGCTACAGTGGATCATTACTGGCAGCCCTTACAAGAAAGACGTCGAGGCCACGGCAAGACTGGTAATGTGCCTACAATGGACCGGTTCAGAGAAGAGAGGGAACACAAAAGCTGAGAACACGTCAAAAACAGACATAGAAGGAAACTAGTGACACTGCGCCTTGTCTGTGTTGTTCGGATATTTGTATTCCCCAGAAGAAAATGCGAGAGCTGGATGTATTGAGGGGAGAGTGGCCGGTGGACACACCATGCAAGTGCAGGGTATGAGCGTAGCGGGTTTATGTGCGAGATTTGCGCCAACTATTAAGTGGCATCGCATAGCGTAGTGAGGGGTCCACTTTGGCTTCCACGTTTTACAAAATAATAAAATGGCTGTCTTTTTAAAACTCGTCTAACGTATTCTATTTATTAAGATAGAGTAACTTGACTCTGCATGTACTTAGTCAATATGGATAGCTATGTAGTGTAGCAAATGCTAACATTTTTGTATATAAATGTCAAATGAAGGTCGATCGGGGTTTAATGAGCCCACTTTACCCGCCGTTCCCCTAACTTTGAAGACGCGGGTACTTTACCTTCTCACGAACCTAATTGCTATACTATTGATTAAGAAAGCATGTGTGTATGTATGTATGTATGTATGTATGTATGTATGTATGTATGTATGTATGTATGTATGTATGTATGTATGTATGTATGTATGTATGTATGTATGTATGTATGTATGTATGTATGTATGTATGTATGTATGTATGCATGCATGCATGCATGCATGCATGCATGCATGCATGCATGCATGCATGTATGTATGTATGTTTAAATAGCAACTGTTTCTTCTTAAATAGTCGCAATACGGCAAGCTTTTATTCACGTGTTCGACTGACTGGCCGGCCGGTGTATGTCACTCGCACAACACGAGCGATTTACTTGGCACAGATGGGAGCCACGCCCACATTTGTAGCCTTGTTTTACTTTAGGCCTTTATTTTACTTGTCCCTTTCCTTTTTTTAGACATAATAGTGAAATACGAGCAACACAACATTTTGTTTGTTGTTACGCAACAAAACGATGTACCTTCGCCACTACTAGTTTTCAATCAGGATTAAGATCACCAAGGGATATAATGCCTTGAAATTTTGTATATAAACTGTATCTTAAATAATATATATATATATATATATATATATATATATATATATATATATATATATATATATATATTAAATTAATATAACTGTTTGATGTATCAATCAAGATGTCATGAAAGTGATGATTATTTATTGTAAACTAACTGTAGTAATATTTGTAACGGAGGTCTATTTGTTAACACATACATATGAGTAAACAGAGATTACTTGACTACCCAACATCACAAACAGCTTCCACATGTCCAGTAAATAAGGCACACATAAATAAAACAAGATATACAACTTATATCCATACCACCCCATTTTTAAACTACACAGCCTAATATGTATAAATCGACACAAGGTCATATGACACAGCTTCAACATGAAACGTAATAAACCTACTGGCTCACATAAATTAAAAAAGATATACAAATTAAACCCATACGTCCCCATGTTTAAACTACACAAGGACAACCCGTATAATGTACATGAAACCACACCAAATCGTATATGTGTATAAACAAAAGAAACCTATGTTGACAATCACGCACAAATAAAAGTACACAATTCACAGCGGTAGCTCTGTGTGTGTGAGCATCTGTGTGGCAAATTGCTTTGGGGCGAGACTTTTCCCCTAAACATGTCAAATGGTACCACTCCAGTCATGAATCACATGCCAGAGAGGTGTAGCCGCCATCAAATGAGTCGTCAGCATCCTTGTCACAGATCGGACACATCCACTGTTGATTTGCCGACTTCGCCTTAACAACCTCCTCCACAAGGTGCCACGCTTCACAAGTGACGTATCTCTTCACTCGACAACGCTGGGATCTGTGATTGTTGCTGGTAGACGCTTGGGGCGGACTTCCACGTCATCTTCCTCTATCAGTGTGCCAGTCAGGGTGGTGTCTCCTCTGTCCCCCATCAGCCAGCCGAAGATGAATGAAACACCATGTTAACAACATTGTTTTAATAAAAATGTGCAACCTTTATTGGTTGACTTTGTTCTCTCTCAGTAAAAGTATCACTATAAGAACCGTCCACCCTGATCCCAGCACCGTTTCATCGCATTAAAGAGGTAGTGTTTCCATATGTTTACTAAGTTAGCGTTGTAACTTGTAGTTAATAGTCGTTTCTTTTCTAAGTTTTGCTAAGTTAGGTAATTTCGTAACATTGTTACCGTCTCAACGAAAGTAGAGAGCAATGTTTTCACAACTAACTTAGTATGTTTCTGTTTCGGCTTGATAACCTTGTTTTGTTTTCGTATTTTACTAAGTCGTCATGGTAATCACCTAAGATTTTTCAGCTCAACGCGATAACGTGTAGTCAATTTTGAATATTCTAACGTTTCACTGCAACAGGTTTGTCATTGTCGTGTTTTACTAAGCCAACTTGGTACTTTCGTATCTTTCTGTCGGAAGACTGTTGCTTTCGATCATAAAACGACAAAGTCGGTGGTTTATCTTACGTTATAGAATATTCTCATAACCAAATATAGAAAATGTTGGGTTGTGACGAAACTACTTTGAAAGCTTGCACCAACAATTCACCAAGTTTCTTGTTTTATGGTAGAAACTGCCAAAGTTTTCTCACAGAAGTTTATGAAAGTGCCAATATGTGCATGTACATACGTGTGACAATGTGTGTACGTGCGCGTGTATGTACACGCGCGTGCGTGCGTGTGTGCGTGATATGTATAGTAAACATTAATATCACGCATTTGATCTATATGCATGGTCTCTTAGATAAATGGTCACGAATGCTCGGGCTTTTAGCGTTTTCTCTTAGGACAGACAAACACCTCGAGTGTTCATTACCAGAAATTTGGTTATACTTCCAACGATTATGAATATATCCGTGATTATTAAGCTGAGATGAGAATTAAATTGTTGTTCCTAGTACACATTGTGAAGATATTTCTTTTAGCTCATGCAATCTATGTCACTTGGGAAATGGTCACGAAAACTCGGGCTTTTAGCGGTTCCTACCAGGAATTGATAAAAGCCCGAGTTTTCGTGACCAATGACACACGGTAGTGAAGGTTGTAGGGGGCCTATGTAGTCGTTTCCACCTATGCTAGTTATAATCGATATAACAACGCATTCGATCTATCCATTCACTAGACAAAATCATCTCGATTGGTCGGGCTTCAATTTGTTCTCCAATGTAAGAAAGTGTAACACATTGCATGTTGATAATTTCTTAATGACGCACAGCTCTCCCGCTGGTTGTTGGTCGGGGTCGAGGGTGTCTACAAAATAATAGTGGTTGGAAAATGCATGGGAATGAGTCTACAATGTTGCCTGACCACAACGACAGTCGAGATTAATACAACAGCTGGCTGTTTATAAACATAATGGTACGAATGCCGACCTCAGGCTAGTGATTGCTCAAAGAATGACAGATTCTTGACTGTCCTGTGTATTTTCAAAATATTACCCCTAATGACAGAAATAACTGGAATGGCATACCAGTAACTATTCATGGGCTCGCCGGTATGTTCAGGGTCTAATTAAGGTATTCACCACATTAAAGACAAACGAAAATTGGACGGAATAGCTTGACAGTATAATATTGTAGGCCTGTGCATGGGAACTCTATGAGTACGTGCCAATATGTGTATGTACACGTGTGCTAATGTGTGCGAGCGCGCGGGTATGTGTGTGCGTTATATATATAGTAAACATTAATATAACGCATTTGATATATATGCATACTCTAGCCTCTAGATAAAAGGTCACGCTTTTAGCGTTTTCTCTTACGAAAGACTAACAACTCGAGTGTTCGTAACCAGAATGTTGTATATGTGTATGTATGTATGTATGTATGTATGTATGTATGATATATGTATATATATATATATATATATATATATATATATATATATATATATATATATATATATATATACAGACAAAATCGGTCTCCTTAAAACCTATATGCTTAGATGCCGCGTACGGGAGATCGGTCTATAAGCGGAAGTTAGTTATTAGTTATACTTATTTGCAGTAGTATATATTTAATGGCGACATGGTATATCCAAAACACAATACAACAATAACAACTTAAATATATATGCAGATACACAAATTGACAGCGCCACATTTAACAAATGTACAACGTATGGTTAGGAGATCCGTCAAATATTGGTTTTATTAATGTGTGAATATATTTATTAAAATTAATACATATCAAACAAGCATATAGTACACCGAGCACGGAACGCTAACCCCTCAATCAATATATAGCAAAACCTTTAAACTATAAGCACTTCTCTGCCAGGGTCCCGTACGCTCAAAACCAATCAAAATATAAAATATATTATAATAATTGCATAAGTTAATTCCTTTATATCGAAGCTATCTCCAATAACTAGGCTAATCATTAAATAAAATGCATTAGTTATGCAATCACACATCGAAACTTTAAGGAGACAGCGGTGCTATATACATAACTGGTCACCCGTACGCGTCGTTTAAATATATATATATACACGTATATATATATATATATATATATATATATATATATATATATATATATATATATAATTGGTTCTGAATGTTCGGGGTTTTGGCGTTTTCGCCTATGAATATATCCGTGATTATTAAGCTTATATTTCCACCGATGAGAATTAAATTGTTGTTTCAAGTACACTCTGGGAAAACATTTCTTTTTGCGCATGCAATCTATTTCACTTGTGAAATGGTCACGAAAATTCGGGTTTTTAGCGGTTCCTACTAGAAAATGCTAAAAGCCCGAGTTTTCGTGACCAGTGACACAAGGGAAACGGCCGCACAGTACAATATGACTATTGTGTATATATCGTGTATAATGCAGAAGTCTTAAAATTACTTCTTGATTACTTCAATAAGCTTATGACATACACACACTTTCTTTAATCACATGTTCATTTGGGAACTATATCCCACTGTGGGGCTACACAGCGCCAGGTGAGTGCTAAATATAGCATGACGCGGTACACATGTTTGCGGGTGACGTCATGTTCTCGAAAATGCGGGCTTTTAGACACCCCTTACCATCTCACCGGGAAGCGTCCAGCCACGCTGCCATTAAGACGCGAAGGCTGGGCGTATGCACCACCAGCTACTCATTCATACATAATAACGCGCTAAGATCAGCAGTTACATTATGCCCTCGCCGGGAGGGTGGAGAGGTCGCCCGATGTAGTCTTCATCCTTCCACTACAGCCAGATGGTGCAAGTACTCCTGGAGACGCAAGGGAGCTTGTGAAAGAAAATGACTATTCTGTTTCTTATCACGGCACCACCGTTACCGGGAGGTGTGTGTCTATAAAGTACTCTCACCGACCCACCAGCCCTGTTTGATGCTGTCACTCTGGTGGACATGGACGGGGAATTATAGACTCACTGAAGGCGAGCGAGTCGTCGTGGACAAAGCTATTCGCATGACAGTATCTCTGGAGATTCGGCTGTAAAATATAGCAATGATATGGCGCGGGTTGGTTTTCAATTTCCTCCACATGCGATGCGCATTTTCAATGGTGTTTCCCGTCAACGAGATTTGTTCAACCGTGTTGGCACAAGTCTCTCCGACCACTGCGAGTGCACCATGCAAGCAGATATCGAAGCCGCGCATGCGCCGCTCATCCCGAGTGTATTTTTCTTTGAGTATCACTATGGAGGTCGCTGTATGTTCACGTTATCGCGACGCTTATTCTACAGCCTCGTCCAATTTCGTTATAGATTTTGATTCGTTATTAAATTTCCATAAAATAATTTCTAAAGTGACTACCAGGCCAGCGATTTTTTCATGGACAGTCACTTTTGCGTTCATTTCGTTTAACTCTTTGCCATTCGCATGATCATTTACGCTATGTTTTAGAGTGGAATCTAAGCGAATTGTCTATGTTGCTTGGCCAATATGCCGTCCGAACAAACCTACAACAGGAGCGTGTGTGTGTGTGTGTGCGTGCGTGCGTGCGTGCGTGCGTGCGTGCGTGTGTGTGAGTGGATAACTGTATTTTGAATATGTAACGATATATAATATTGCATTTCGACAACACCAGTGACCAACAGTGAATTGTGGCCCAATATAGTTTCCATATAAAGGAACAAAGAATGGATTTATTGATTACATATTAATTAAGGTACATAGAAACCGTAATATAAATTGCAATAAACATAACTACAATACCCATTCATTAGTACTGATATGTTACTTATAAAAATATAATACATTAGTTATGTGTTCACTTGCACTGTTGTTACCAAAGTGTGTTGAACATAGTTAACCATTCATCACTTGCAGGTGCATATTTCAAGCAATACCCACATTATCTAAAACGAATAACATGTAGCAATGTTCCTTTAGGAAAGACCAAACATATTACTTAGTGTGTGATTTGTTCAGGATGAAACATCGGGCCAAGCTGTTTACTTCAATGAAAAGCTTTCATACGCCCGGGGATATTCCAGTCCACGATATGTTTGGTGTGTCGGTGTACACTGATTTCCTTATCGGCCAACAGTGTCTTTGGTTGGGATGTTCAGGTAGGTTGGTTGTCCTTGTGTAGCTTCAGCGGCTACAGTCTGATTCACTTCTGAATATTCTGTAGTGTCGTCACCGGCCACTGCTGCCTGCAATTATACGGGCACAATACCATTTGATACGGACACCTACTAGTGACTCGATAAACGGCTGGCAGTTGTGAAATATGATAAATTAAAACAATAATAATAGCTATGTTCTGTAAGCGTACCCATATGTCAGCATATTTTCTGACACAGATTTATTATAGTTATCCACTGACTCTGGTAATGTCCATTAAGCAACTGTAAACGTAATGGCAAAGTAATTGTGCATCACATGGATCGTACATACATTGACATATGCGTGCTGCTTGTCGGTTCCTTTGTCACCAATGTCTTCATAGGCTGACTGTTGCGTAGACTGGACTGTAGTTTCCCCAGACGTATGAATGGTTGCGTAGGTTCCTTTGGAGATACACAAAAACAAAGTTACTTTTGCCCAGACTTTGAATAAATCATTTGATACATATGTTGCCTTGTTTGGATTCTTTTATATAGCACTATATATGGTATGAAAATAAATGTGCCCTTTTAAATTGTGATTTTCTTAACTAACTACAAAACATAATTTACCATATACAATTATCATATTATGATTACTGTTGAAGCAGGTTTTCGTATTTATAGTAATAAAAATACCACCTGACAAGAAATTGATTGGTACGCCAGGTATCTATGGTAGATAGTCAACGTTGTCATGGTAAGTTTTTAAATGATGGCGGAATTTAGCTATATTTTCATTAGAATGAAGCATATTCCAAAGAGTAGAGGCAGCTACAGAAGAAGCCGTAATCCCAATATTGGTATTGATTTAGGGACAAATGTTAAGTCAGAAATAGATCGAAGCTTGCAGGAAACTGCCTGTTAGGTAATAGTACATATCTTAAAGATGATAAGATATTGGACAGGAAGCCAATACAGAGACTTTATAATAATAATAATGACGACTTCATATGCGCCAATGCTCCGTGGCGCGACAAAACCAAGTGATTAAGCAATCTAGTAATCATGAAACAATACGAGTCGTCGACGGATGGATGGAGGTGCTGGGTAGCTAAGGAGGATATGCAGCATTAAAGAAATAGGTTTTTAGACGCCGGAATGAAACTATATTACCTTCTAATTTAATATAGGCAGGAAGTGAATTCCTCACAGTTAGCACGGAACCGACAAAACTCGGGTTCCAGCTTGACTTTTCACTCGAGGAATGTAAAGAGGGTTACTACTGGTTGGGCGTAGCTGTCTGGAATTTCCTGCTGGAGTGAGCATCGAATTTAAATATGCTGGTTGTGTATATGAGAGGGCTTGATAGGCTACTGTACACATCTTGAAAATAATGTGATAGTGCAATGATTTTAGAAGTGGCAATGAGCGAGAAAAACGAGAAAATCGCGTGACTACCCTTGCCAGCTGTGACCGAGAAATCTCGAAGAAGCCTTTATCTACGACAGAGGAGTCTCATGAAAACAGAAAACCTGTAGAGGAAAGCTCTAACGGAGAGTACACGGCCTCTCTGGAGCGAGGTAACGAAGGAAATCGGTGTGGTTTCTAATTCCTGCTGAACTTTCTGAAAGTGGATTTCCTTTGTCTGAGGAAATCCAGGCTCCCCAGCCTGGATTTCCTCAGAAAAAGGAAATCCAAGCTGGGGAGCGACCGGAACCGTATAATCGGAGTGGGCTAGTGCTGACAAACACTGTGCGAGGAACGAGGCTGCCAGTTTCCGGCAATTCATCACAGAGAAAAGTGCGGGCCAGGTTGACCCGTTCTGAATGTGACATCGTGTCACATTGTTCGTCAGCAACTCATTGTGGAGTTGGATCAGTGTGCTGTCCGTCCACAAAACTCCAGGCATCATCGTCATCCAAACAGGAATATTCAAGCTGATCACCATACGATATGTGAGCGGTGCTGTTATCGTCCGAACAGGAGAACAGCAAGAAATAAATATTGTTGTCGGTGTCATGTTGCCGGGCGGAACCGGCAGCTGCTGCCGGTGTACGGCGTGGGTATACTTCACCTTGTGTGAAATGATGTCCAGCTATCGCCTGCGTATTCCCGGGACCGACGGGGACACGGTGCCGATTCGCCGGCGGCCGAAAACCGGCTCTGCCAGTCGCGAAGTGGTTGCGTGTCGCGAAACAAGGCCACGTGTCGTGGAGCCTGCGAACGCAAACTCCGGGTTTAGTGCGCCTAAACGTTCCCATAATTGTTGTATGTTTGTTCGACTATCGTCCCCGGATAACGGGATACTCCAACTAGGTCAAGTAACGCCGGTTGGGACGCAGGTCGGGATGCAGATTAGCGGTTCGCATGACGGAAGAACCGGGTTCCGGTTACGGAATCTGCCTGCGGCGGTTTCTGATTGGTCGAAAGGCTCTCCGGTTCAGCTCCGTCCGGAGCTCGACCGAGGGTTTCTCCGGGCGCCTGGCGACACCAGCCGAACTGTGTGACGTCTCGGGTTTTGGTCCGGCTCCGGGATTTCCCGATCGTTCGGTGACCTGGGCCGAACGGGACCAACCTCGGGGTTTGGCTACGGAGAACCGGCTGGGTCTCCGGCTTCGGCCCGGAGGAATGTCTCCGGTTTTCCGCACGGAGCGTGCCCGCCGGCGTAAGTCCATTGATATGGACTGCCGGGTAAGTGATCGGATTCCCTTGTAGAGAATCCAACTGGCGGGACTATTGTCCGGCCAATTCCGTCAACCGCCCAATTCGAAACTGGACTCCAGGAGCAGGTTGGTTGATAAGGTTGAGAATTTCTTCCAACATGGACTCACAGTTACAGTCCTGGACTATCTCTTTCTTCCAACATGGACTCACAGTTACAGTCCTGGACTATCTCCAGGGATGGTACTGGAGAAAACCCCAGGAAGCTGTCGCTAGAAATGCTACATGTCTGTAGGCGAGCCCGCTTGTGGCTGTGCTCATCTCTCAGCGTGAGCTTCAGCTTTGTTGACGGGTTGTCAGACGCCTGCGTCTCTGAGACGGCGCGGCGTTTTCTATTCAGTCGGGCTTCGGAACGTTCCACTATACCGGTCCATACTATATCTGTCCACTATGAACAAATGTCGCACTTGTTGTCCAATGTTCAGCCGTGACAAGAGCGACACTTGTTCGGATGATTATCCCCGCCGCGCATGAGTCTAGTGCAGACAGGGCATTTGCTACGGTAGCGTGGACGCGAGTGATCCGCCATGACAATTAGTTGAAATTGAAAGGGCGAAGTCGAAAAATGGCTGATGATAGAAAAATACAACTGAAAAATGGACTGAAAATAGTTCACTATATAACAAAAGTTTTTTTCACTTCATTGATTATGGCGAGCAACTTGGGCCACGTCTATTGCACCTTGTGCAGCGCCGGAGCCAGGCTAAGTCTATGTTAGGTAGTAAATCCATGGGATTAAGCAATATAGTAATCGTGAAAAAATACCTGAGTCGTCGACTGATGGATGAAGGTGGTAGGAAGGTAAGAGAAGTTTTGAGACGCTGGTAGAAGGAAACCATATTATTACCGTCTAACTTAACACTGGCAGAAAACGAATTCCTCACAGTAGGCACGGCAACCGAGAAAACTCGGGTTCCAGCTTGTGTTTTCACTCGAGGAATGTAAAGAGGGTTACTACTGGTTGGGCGTAGCTGTCTGGAATGTCTTTCAGGAGTGAGCATCGAATTCAGATATGCTGGTTGTGTGGATGAGAGGGCTTGATAGACAACTGTACAAATCTTGAAAAGAATGCGATAGTGCACATGGAGCCAATGCAATGATTTTAGAAGTGGCATTGAGCGAGAAAAACGAGGAAAACGCGTGATTACCCTTGTTGAAGTTTTACTATATCGTCGTTTGCAGTATTGCAAAGGAGGGAATATTGCAGTAGTCAAACTTGCTGCTTACTGGACCTGTTGCAATGCTTTAAGCAACGGCAAGTAAGATAAACCGGCGAATATGGCGAAGATCACAGATATGGTGAAAACAGCAGTGACATGTTTTCGATATATATGTTGTTTGAAATTGAAGTTTTCATCAAGCATTACTCCGATATTTTAAACTGAGGCAACTGATGTGATACTCTGACTGAGGGTATGTGTCAAGAAAAAGCTATCGAATTTTGCAGCTGAGGTACCAATGATGAGAAATTCGATCTTATTTGCATTAGTTTAAGTTATTGTTTTTTTTTATCCAGGCTGCTTTAGGGAGTAACAAGTATCTGGTGTGGTAAAAGAAATGTAGATTTGCATGTTATCTGCATAAAAGTTGTGATTTTGAATAACAGAGCTATATACATAGTGAAAAACAAGGGCCCCAAAACATAACCTTGGGGACACCACTGCCGTCTATCAGTGAGGTATGAAGAAAATCATATCAGGGCTGTACCTCGTTGATGAGCGTCTAATGAGAATATTGTAGTCAGTGGTGTCGAAAGTAGCAGATAGATCAAGCAGGGTCAATGCGGTAACGGTGCCATTATCAATATTAAAGTTAATGTCATTTGTTAAAGTTAATGTAATTAAAATGCCACAGAACGAGTAAAACTGGGAGACATAGTGGCATCCCTTACAAACCAATATTGAACATGTTCTAATTTTGTGACATCCTTAAAAGGAATATTTTGAAAAAAGGAATTAGAGTAGTATAGTCTACAACCGACTAGCGCAGTTACAATAGTTTTTGTGTAACAAAAAGAGTAAAATACCATTGAATGCACAATAAATCACCAATATGATAATAATAGGTTCGACAATTCCGAGAAATGTGCTATTTAAGATTAATGTTATCTTTGACAATTACTCCTAAATTCCGATATAAAACTGCAGGCATAACGTGCAGACTAAGAAGGGGTATGCAGAAAGTATGCAAATTTTCCATGTCGCCTCTGTGTGCTAATAATAAGACATTCTATGTTATTTGCATTATCTTGAATCCACTCTCATTCATCAAGTGAAAGATTTCATCAAGACCACTTCTCAAGAGAATAATATGATTAATAAAACAGTTGACAAACCAAGCAAAGTAACTTTACTATTATCAATACAGGTTTTTAACAGTATAGTTGGCAACTGATATAGATCACACCATTTATTTGGAAAAGACATAACTAGTTGTCTCACTTCCTCAACAGAAGCTGGAGTAAAAGAAATAGGTGGGAATTTTTGCGGAGGTTGGACGTTTACATTATTTAAAGTACGAATAGAGAACGAAGACCGTATAAGGGTCATTCTATCCTTAAAATAACCTGAGAACAAATCATAAAGATAGCTCAATGCATCAATCAGTTGACTAACCTTGTGTAGGCGAAACATCTGTAGTGTGACTTTCGGTGAGACTTTCATATTGAATATGGCCTTGGTTGAATTCAGTACTCGTTAAGGCATTTCTTTGTTCATTATCTTGTGTGTGCTTCATTCCAGAGTTACTGGGAAAGTCAAGCAAGCAATTTTTTTCTTTTTGGATGAAAACAATCGTAATTAGGAAATAACACATTGGTATTAATTCGTTTCTCTGTGGTCAGTGTATAAATGTCAAACATAACCAACTGCTTGCTCAGTTTACAAATGATATCTGCACAACTAAAATGCAGGCATAATATATATTATGTATTAGTTTAGTTCTAACAAATATAATACAATCAAACAACTGGAGTCTACATTATGCTGCATGCGCATTCCTATCCTTAAAGAAAAGGCGTGTCTGGGAAACAGGCTGAAACGCACGTGTCCACAAGACATTTAGAATTTAAGCCACACTTTGCTTGTTTTAGAGTGGTGCGCGCCCCTGGACGTTGTGGAACCGACAGAGCGGAGAAGCTTTTCATAATCGCGAGGCGGGTAACAAGAGGCTCATACTCAAAAATACACACCTAGTGCCAGTATTGATAACGTATGTACGGTGCGGGATGCTGACGAGCCAACATTGGTGTTTTGTGATTAGGTGAGAGGCAAATATATTTGTGTAAATCTCTTAAATGCAGTGATTTCATTCGTTTACACTATGTCATAATCAGAACCAAGATGGTATTTATTTGCAAGACTCCTAGCAGAATTTGACAGATTCAAATGAAAACAACTCATAAAAAATAAACATGCACATAGACACACAAACACGAGTAACGATTATTATATATATATATATATATATATATATATATATATATATATATATATATGTATATATATATATGTATATATATGTATATATATATATATATATATATATATATATATATATATATATATATATATATATATTGTTGCAGGTCATGGTAATGTGAGAACATAATTTTTGAAATCAATAATGCATACGGGTTGAAAATATGTGGTTTGTGAGAAGACAATAATATGTTACAAATGTGTTCAATAGTGAACCTGTAAATATTCTATCCTAGGAACGTTTTGGTTGATTTGGACTCATCAGTTTCTAGACCAAATTCAGCTAAACAACCAAAGCGCCAACTATGAGCAACTCCGATAGATCTCATAGCCGAACTGAGTGATATCGGCTGACTCGTCAAGTGGGGTTTGCTGATCAGCCGCTTTCCACAGCATGACCTACTGGTTGTGCAGAAACAGGTTGGTTGATAGTTGAGGCAGGATTTTGACTTCTTCTTGATGAAGTGTATGAAACGAGCAGACCCATGGATGTCACCGGTGGCAGATCATACAATGCGATAAAAAATAGTTCTTTGTCATCTCAATCAGCTCCGCCTGCGTGGCGCCCATTTCCTCCAGTGAATGTTCTTGGGAAATCTCCAGTGAACAAGATGTTTAGCGCATTGATCTTGGCTTTATCACTGTGAGATAAACATTGGGTGCATTGGGAGGTCTGTTCCTCGCAATTAATTTCTCTGAAATTTCAACACAGTTGTTTACTTGCCCAACCACATCATATTTAGCCCGTATGCATTGTTGGTTTCCATTTTTGGCCACCCTAGTGTGTGTGTGTGTGTGTGTGTGTGTGTGTGTGTGTGTGTGTGTGTGTGTGTGTGTGTGTGTGTGTGTGTGTGTGTGTGTGTGTGTGTGTGTGTGTGTGTGTGTGTGTGTGTGTGTGTGT
This sequence comes from Ridgeia piscesae, assembly GCA_025642075.2. Classification (NCBI taxonomy): domain Eukaryota; kingdom Metazoa; phylum Annelida; class Polychaeta; order Sabellida; family Siboglinidae; genus Ridgeia; species Ridgeia piscesae. Next base: position 88,780 of record JAODUO010001225.1, on the reverse strand, counting down.
GTGTGTGTGTGTGTGTGTGTGTGTGTGTGTGTGTGTGTGTGTGTGTGTGTGTGTGTGTGTGTGTGTGTGTGTGTGTGTGTGTGTGTGTGTGTGTGTGTGTGTGTGTGTGTGTGTGTGTGTGTGTGTGTGTGTGTAGGGATAGAAGAATACTAACCTCATTTCACCAACATAATCTGAAACGGATGCACACAAAGCATGAGCAAAATGTAAATTGTATAATATCAATACAATAACAGAAATGGTCGCACATTTTGGTGGATATCCGATCATTGTCGGCAGTATTAAGGCTATAGTTGGAAGCACTGTGTTACTCTGATGCAACGTTCGTAATACTTTAATACAACTGCACAATGTTGACCATGACTGCCACTCATACGATAAGATATCCATGTATTATGTCTTAAATGACGTTAATCCCCAACTGTTATCTTGAAATGAAATATTACTACCTGTATTTGTATCTGTATTTTTGTTATCTAAGAAAGCAAATTACACTATAAGGGAAATGTCACGTCATCATCTCCAACTGCAAAATCCATTAAGATAATTTTGAAAAACGGCTTAAATAATTTTTATAAATGCCAGGCCCATTTTATAATACAAATATGTTTTGTTATAACTGTAATACCAGTAGACCCATTTTGTAATAAACCAATTTTACAATAACATGAGACCTGTTATACAATAATACATATCTCAATATACTACAAAAACGTCATCAGGATATTAACAGATGGGTAACAACGAGAATACTAACAGTAAGATTTGAAAGGAATGCAAAGATGACGATGATAGCACAGAAGAAGAATAGGAGGATGACAAACATTATCATGATGAGGATGATTAGGATGAAGACTACGATGACGATTTGTAAGATGAACATGGCTGTAGGATGGACCACTTATCAGGTCCAGTCGTGCCATAGGTGTTTAGAAAATATAGCAACGATAACGATATAGGAACACTTATATTATTGTAAAATTAATAGTAATTGTTCTGTAAAGATCAGTATCATAATTACTTGAAGATCGTTTTGTTTATTGAGGGAACAAACGTGCAAGATCTGATATCTATAGCATTTCGTTTGTCTAACCATCTAGCATTATTAAAAGGTATTGAACAGAATAATCGTAACAATTCCTGCAAATAATTTGATTGATATTAACTTGCTAATGATGATGCAAATAATAACTTGCTAATGATGATGCAAATTAAACTTGGTGATGATGGTGATGAAGATAACAAAGAAAACTTATGTTCATGATGGCTATGATAGAGATTAGTATGAGAGATGACAAATGTTTTATATATAAACTTATGAAATTGGAGATTGTGATGCACATGAAAACACATGATTATACTCAAGACAATATGTTACCATTTTTAGCCGACTGTCTTCTTCGACGCGTACACACAATACCGATAATGAGGCCGACAATAACCCCAACAACCAGCATACCAACACCAGTACTGGCAGCGACCACAATCATGCCTGAGTTGCTGGAATCAGTATCTACAAACATACAAGGAAAAAGAATAATAATACCGCTGTACAAAACATTAATTAGGCCTCATTTAGAATATTGTATACAAACATGGAAGCCATATCGCAAGAAGGATATTAATAAGCTAGAAAGAGTACAACGGAGAGCAACCAAAATGTTACCAAAACTAAGGAATATTAGTTATGAAATGTATCTAAAACAACGTGGTTTAACAACACTTGAAACAGGAGATTGAGAGGAGATCAGATAGAAGTATTTAAAATACTGAATGGGTATGAAAATATTAACACAAACATTTATTTCTCAGTTAAGGAAGAGAGAACGACTAGAGGACATAGTGTTATATTAGCAAAGAAGCAGTGTAGATTAGATGTTAGAAAATTCTCATTTTCAGAAAGAACAATAAATGAATGGAACAGATTATCAGCTGATTGTGTAGGTGCTAGTAGTTTAATATATTTAAAAATAAAATTGACATATACTTAAGAAGGGCGATAAGTAGGTTGGTCTCTCGATAAGCCAAAATCCACCTGCCACCTTAATTTGATTTGATTTTAAAATAACTTAACTTCCCTTTGAAACTCACACAAAGTTCTTAAGTTTAATGGTAAATTTGAATTACACCAGAAAAATCCTCCAACGATTGTTGAGTTACATCTTTAGTATGTGAAAAACATAATCGACATATATTCAGGCTAAACAAATTTGGATATCTATGTACCATTTCTATTACAGATGGAAACGTTTTTCATTACATTAGTGGGCCTATCGCTTGTGTTATTAATTCCTTATGCATGTAATTGCCTAACATGATTATGCTAATTAAAATAATCAGACAAGACGAGTATGGTAATATGTTTGAATAATTTCATATTTTTTCTAAATAAGCGAAAACATACTAGCCATAATTTCTACTAGCAACTATTTTGAAGCACAGTATTATAAAAAGCCAAGACATTCTGTCAAAATATGTATGTGCTCATATAAGAAATTGCTTTCATCTGGTGTCCACATGACACATACCTCCGATGTGTTCGTTTCCGTGTTGAAAATAAAATGATGTCCAATTATTTAAGTTAGTCATATTTATACACCATATAACAGGAATGTAATATTGAAAACACCACTCTCAATTTGTCATTACAATGTCATACATTGGTTTGCCAACTCTTAAACTTACCCATCTAATTAAATTACATATACTTAGCTATTGCTATATATTTTATTCATAAAAGGAAATGTACTTACAAACAACATTTCACTTTGAGATCAATTGTATAAATAAAGGTATTACTACTATCAGAATGTGCAACAAGTTTATTTTTCTGCTTAATAAGCAAGGTCTAATTTAATATTTCTATTTTGTTTGAAACCGTGTATCAACACAAACCATATACGCATGCACGCGTGCGTCCGTGCGTGCACGCGCACACACAAACACACTGACATCAACAGTGTTCTTCATTACTAAGAATTGATAACACATACAAACCACTAAAGAACAATGCAAAGAGCCGGTACACATAGATCAACAAGTCTGACAATAATTGATAAAACATATTTGATGATCTTATTACTATAACGAAGAATACTAAATGATAAACTGTACCTATTCTAACTGCTGCATCAAGTGGCTTTGTTTGTTGGAATGAAACTGTGAGTCTGCGTTCAAAAACCTTCAACCAAACTTTGTACGTGGCCTTTACGTTAAACTTTCCGTTGATGATCACTCCTCGTTCATCAGCCGCCACACTGCCCTCTGGTGGATAATGTGCTTCTTCTCCAACGTCCGACTGATAGTAGATTACGACTGACACAGACGGAGATGTAGATCTCTTACGTCGCAGACTCTGTCCACCGTATGACCATGTGACAATCAGCTGATCTTCCGTTAGTATGACTCTCTCAAGTGAAATTGGAGGAGATGCTATAAAGTAAGTACAAAGGCAATATTTAATCCACTGTTATTTGTAAGACGGTACTAAGGAAACAGCAGCATATTTACATCTGTTTTATTGTCATGATAAACATATACGAGAAAATAACGATACTTAAAGTTGCGTGCCAGTAGTATATGCATCACACTGAAAATGTTATGTAGGAGTATGAAAAGTGAATGAAATCACAAATATAAAAATGGAAAGGGTTCAACAAGTTTAGTACCCATGCAACATGATGGAGAGAGTGGATTAAGCACACCACAAGGTGTAAACAGAGCTTATGTGCAGTTAACTCAATAAACTCAGTAACATAATCGGCTTCCTTATTCACATGCCAGTTCTTTAAAACACTTGTTCATGCAACTACACAAAATATTCAAATCTACTTAGATACATTAGGAATAGGAGCAAGACATATTTTTGAAGTACACCTGCAAAGTCTCCCATTAATATTCGCGAACTGACAATCAGTTTTAAAAACATTCGCCTTGATAATGTTTGGTATGAGGTGGCAATTAAGCCATAGATGCTAGGTCCAAATGCCTCTTTCTATATTAATTTGATTCCTTGCACCAATTACCTCTGATCTATCAACAGATACCGTATTTAACAAAAAAGACAGATTGGCAATAAAGGCAGGATGTGTTACTGGGATTTATCACTGTATAAATCCTAAGAACAGGTATAAGTTATAAATACGGATATGGTGACTATTGCTGCTTTTAGTCGTTTGTGTCACAGGACAAAATGCCTGAAGTCCTTCGGAATACACTGTGAGTTTATAATTATGAATAAAATGCATTCTGGTGAATCATAGTCACTGCCTAGTCTCTTCAACATAATGATCTAATTGACATTATCTCTGGTTGTTCACATGAGATGACCAGAAACACAACCAAAATGTGTGACAGCTGCAAACAGGATTGGTCAAGATGGAATGATCTACTTCCACTACGCTCAGTCAGCACAGTGTTCAGAATGCAATTGATATCAATCAAGTGTAAAATGTTTTATTATGTAGTTGTTCAAAATATTAATTGTATGTAGTTGGCATCTATTGGTGACGATTAATACCCTAGTCATATAATTTTAATGATAACTAAATAAGCATCAACAAAACACAACTTGCATTTATAGACAATCAATAGTTGTGAAGCTAATTCAAGCTATAACCTAAAACATGCAAGGATCTGTCAAGTTTAACAGAGTTGATGACAGAAACCCCAGCCAGAGAGCAACTACCGCACCAGCTCCTGAATACACAAACCATTCATACATAGTCAAAGTAATGTCTTCACATGTCTCTTGTTAATTATACCAGATGGCTAGAAACAGGGACAAATTGTGTGAATGCTGCAATAGGACTGGTCATTAGTGGTCTCCGTCAAGATGGAGTTACTTACTCCCACTCCACTAAATCTGCCCAGTGATCTTAATGCAGTGCACACCAATAAAGTGACTATGTTTGTCAAGAATATAAATTTTCTGTTTTCACCTACAGGTGATGCTATATCTTTAACGAAAAACACCACAGTCATAGCAATTAAAATACTTTAATGAACATCGGTATAAACACAACTCAGCACTGAGAGAAAGTTAATTTATTTCTAACCATTCAACAGTTATGTAGTTCCTCGTTTATCTTTGCTTCAGCATGGTCATTGTGTACGTTGTGAACTTGCATATGTATTCTACTTTAAAAAGTAGTGATATCAACATAAGATAACATATTAAACTTTGGAATAATTTGTGAAAAACAATTCATATAAATAATAAAGATAATTACTTCAAGAATTGGGAAGCCTTATATTGTGTTCTGTTCAATAAATAATTCACAATGTTAAAGAGATACCTTGTCATTAACATACTATTTTAATTAGCAATGCAATGTGTTAAGTGTCAAATGCTTAAGAAAATTCAGGAATATGCTGAAAGGTTCCTCATGATTGTCTATGTCATTATTATTCGGTCTACCAGCACTAATGCAACATAGTCAGTTGAATGACCACAGCGGGCAGCATATTGATATTTCCAAACCAGCTTATTACTTTCGAAGTAGGGCGACATTTGATTTCATGTAATGTTTCCCCTACTTTCAATTATCAATATATTTGGTAGAAGAGAGATTGGTCTATGGTTGGTGATTACATATCAGTCACCATGTTCAAGTAGTGAAGTGACTTTGGATAATTCTAATATTTCAGGGAAGATCCCTGTGCTAAAGATTTGATTATAAGTAACATTAATGATTTATTGTATTTGGCGCAATTTGTTTAAATAGGTTTGTTGAAATAGAGTTAAACCTGGTAATGTTTTTTTGATGCAAGTTTGTCTATTTTTGGTACAACTAGCTCGTCAACGTTAATGAATTTGCAGTCACAATTAATTTTAGTGCTTAAAACCTTTGTTTCCTTGGTATGTTATTGGCCAGTTTTCTACCGATGTTCATAACTAAGCTGTTAAATATGTTAATATGTTAGTTATATCTAGGTTGTTTGTTTTCTATATTGATTGTTTATACTGAAGGATTTGGGAAACGTGTTGTTTTATTTTTGAAATGATTTAATTAATGTATTTCTGATATCAGATTTGCATGTAGCCACATCAGAATGTTTGGACCCACATATTCTTCTCCTTTATAATATAGTACTGTGTGTATTGGTAGTTAAGTTTGTAAACATTACTTTGTATTCCCGTGAATTAAGATTTTAAGTTTCATTTTCTTGTATAACATATGTCAATATTTTATGGATCTTAGCAGACCCGTACTGATTCACTGGGATTAGTTATGTTTGAATCAATCAAACCTATCTAGTTTGGTCAAAATGTGATTATTATTGACTTTATCAAGTACTTCGTGTATAGCATCTTAACTTATATTAGGGCACGTCAGTCCAGTTTGCTGTACAAATTGGATGCAGTTATATAATTTACAATATTTTAAGTGCCTTTGTCATTGTTTATGTAACTTTTATTCTATGTTCGGTGATTTGACAATTGTGTTTCGATATGATCAGAGCTGGCAGCACCTACGTGGCTGCACCTATGTGGCAGCACCTATGTGGCTGCACCTATGTGGCTGCACCTATGTGGCTGCACCTATGTGGCTGCACCTATGTGGCTGCACCTATGTGGCAGCACCTATGTGGCAGCACCTATGTGGCTGCACCTATGTGGCTGCACCTATGTGGCTGCACCTATGTGGCAGCACCTATGTGGCTGCACCTATGTGGCTGCACCTATGTGGCTGCACCTATGTGGCTGCACCTATGTGGCTGCACCTATGTGGCTGCACCTACGTGGCTGCACCTACGTGGCTGCACCTACGTGGCAGCACCTATGTGGCTGCACCTACGTGGCTGCACCTACGTGGCTGCACCTACGTGGCTGCACCTATGTGGCTGCACCTATGTGGCTGCACCTATGTGGCTGCACCTATGTGGCTGCACCTATGTGGCTGCACCTACGTGGCTGCACCTACGTGGCTGCACCTACGTGGCTGCACCTATGTGGCTGCACCTATGTGGCTGCACCTATGTGGCTGCACCTATGTGGCTGCACCTACGTGGCTGCACCTACGTGGCTGCACCTACGTGGCTGCACCTACGTGGCTGCACCTACGTGGCTGCACCTATGTGGCTGCACCTACTGTGGCTGCACCTACTGTGGCTGCACCTATGTGGCTGCACCTATGTGGCTGCACCTATGTGGCTGCACCTATGTGGCTGCACCTATGTGGCTGCACCTATGTGGCTGCACCTATGTGGCTGCACCTATGTGGCTGCACCTATGTGGCTGCACCTATGTGGCTGCACCTATGTGGCAGCACCTTATGTGGCTGCACCTATGTGGCTGCACCTATGTGGCTGCACCTATGTGGCTGCACCTTGTGGCTGCACGCTATGTGGCAGCACCTATGTGGCTGCACCTAGTGTGGCAGCACCTATGTGGCTGCACCTATGTGGCAGCACCTATGTGGCTGCACCTACGTGGCAGCACCTATGTGGCTGCACCTATGTGGCAGCACCTATGTGGCTGCACCTATGTGGCAGCACCTATGTGGCTGCACCTATGTGGCAGCACCTATGTGGCTGCACCTATGTGGCAGCACCTATGTGGCTGCACCTATGTGGCTGCACCTATGTGGCTGCACCTATGTGGCTGCACCTATGTGGCTGCACCTATGTGGCTGCACCTATGTGGCTGCACCTATGTGGCTGCACCTATGTGGCTGCACCTATGTGGCTGCACCTATGTGGCTGCACCTATGTGGCTGCACCTATGTGGCTGCACCCCATGTGGCTGCACCTATGTGGCGCACCTATGTGGCTGCACCTATGTGGCTGCACCTATGTGGCTGCACCTATGTGGCTGCACCTATGTGGCTGCACCTATGTGGCTGCACCTATGTGGCTGCACCTATGTGGCTGCACCTATGTGACAGCACCTATGTGACAGCACCTATGTGGCTGCACCTATGTGGCTGCACCTATGTGACAGCACCTATGTGGCTGCACCTATGTGGTTGCACCTATGTGGCTGCACCTATGTGGCTGCACCTATGTGGCAGCACCTATGTGGCTGCACCTATGTGGCTGCACCTATGTGGCTGCACCTATGTGGCTGCACCTATGTGGCTGCACCTATGTGGCAGCACCTATGTGGCAGCACCTATGTGGCTGCACCTATGACAGACCTCTGCAACATTGCGATCTTATTGGCACAGCACAGCTCTTATCTGGCACAGCAATTGTTTGGCTGAGGTGACCGTGAGTACATCTAGTTTGTGTTCAACGGATGAATTGAGATATATGTGCAACAACTTCGTAAGTTTTTAATGTTTTTATCATAGAACTGAACCACTAATCGGTCAGCCGTGACGCCAATTGTTGACAACTACCATCAACTACCGGCCTTTCTGCAGGTCCAACATCGTACATCAGTGAGCGTCGCACTGCATAGCCGAGTCTGACCAAGCCCTCTACATATACAGTGCCTGTCGTTTACACCAGCTTGGCCAGTCGACAGATCCCAATTCGTCACGCTTGCTTCCTCGTACCTGGAACACCATACGTGAACGTGGCATAGCTGTAAGGCGACCAACCAAGCGTGGCTTCTGAGGTGGACGTCAACGTCAACATCAACAAGTTATCTACACTGTAATCGGCTATCGACCAGCCAGCCCCTACGTGCGAGTGCTATCTTCAGGACAACACCACAACCTAATTCCAGTCACACTAACATCGAATCCACTAATCTGCCCGACTACAACAGCGTCATTATGCATAATCAACGCAACATCTGTTCGCAACAAAACAACTGACATATTTGACCACATCCACGAATATGACCTAGACATTGTTGCAATTACTGAAACATGGCTCACTAACAAAGACTCTGCCCTCCCTGTAACCAGAGCTCTGACGCTACCCGGATACAATTTAATTCACCATCCCAGATGCATCCGTCGTGGTGGTGGCATTGCAATATTACACAAGGAATCTGTCAAAGCAACATCTTTGAAAACATTCAGTAACATTCACTCTTTTGAAGCTATGAGTTTAAAGTAAACGCCATACGGAAAATGGGTGATTCTGTTCGTGGTTTATCGCCCACCACCAATCAGGAACGATTATTAGAGGAGAGTGTAACGCAATACAATGACGTTGTTGGTGACCTTCTTGAAAAACATGCACCGTTGAAAACTAAATGGCTCACTATCCACCCAGCTGCACCTTGGGTCACCGACAAAGGATGGAGCGGCGATGGCGGTTGTCCAAGTTGACCGTCGACCGGGAAATCTTCAGGAACATTGTTAAGAAGATGCTCTATACTGCCAAGTCCGAGTTCAATGCCAACTAAATTAAGGACCAGGATGGCAACCCAAAAGCCCTTTTCCGCACATTGGGTTCTCTGTTGCACACAAAACGACTGCCAGCATTGGCTAATGAACACCTGGGGCAATTTATAGATGAATTCAGCACCTATTTCATAGACACAGTTGATATCATCAAACGCGACCTTGATAATGTTGACAATCGCATATATATGCGTCCCGATGAGCCCTGTGGTATTTCCTCGTATCTGTTATCGTTCATGCCCACAACAACCGACGAAATCACCAAATTGGTCAGCAACCAGCCTGTGAATCGTGCAAGTTGGATCCGATTCCGATCATCTGCTGAAGGCCAACTTATCCAGCTTAGCACCAGTCATTGATGATATTGTGAATGTGTCGATTGCGACAGGAGTTTTCCATTCCGCCTATAAAAAGGCTCTCGTAATTAACTCCGTTGCTGAAGAAAACAACACTTGATGCAAATGATGTAAAGAACTGTCGTCCAGTGTCAAACCTGTATTTTGTGTCCAAAACGTAGAGAAGGTCGTTGTTGTTTATTTCTCGAAACATTTGCCAGACAACGATCTATTTGAGCTAATGCAAGCTGCTTATCGTCCAAACCACAGCACAGAGACAGCACGTACTGCTGACAGTACGCAATGATTTGCTCGGTATACTAGATGAGCGCAAGGCTGCCACACTAGTTCTACAAGATCAATCGGCAGCATTTGATACGATCGATCACACAATCATGTTAAGCAGCCTCAGAGATCGGTTTGGAATAACTGTAACATGTCTTGCATGGTTTAAGTCGTATTTGGTGAACCGTATTCAAATGCATGGCAGAATATCAGCGGAATGTCCAGTGGTGTTCGGTGTTCTGCAAGGTTCCTTCCTCGGCCCCCTCATGTTTATTTGCTACATTGCTCAACTCGGTAATATCGCACGTCGCCATGGGATAAACGTTCACCTGTATGCTGATGACACCCAACTTTATCTCGCATTCAGTCCGCACTCAGACGAAGACACAATCCAGGCAGTTACGAATTACAAGATTGGTTGAATATAAATAAACTGAAATTCAATGCTACAAAGACACAAATTATTGTGATGTGCACGCCACATATAAAGATCAAACTTTCTATGCTGCACATAGAACTTGGTGATATCGTTGTGCCAGTGTCCACTGTTGCCAAGAACATTGGCATTTTCTTCGATGATCCTCTAAGCATGAATAACCAAGTGCAGCACATTTGTCGTATAGCCTATATTCATTGTATTGGAAAAATCCAAAATCTTCTCGATCGGAAAGCAACAGAAATTCCAAAGAGTACAAAACGCTGCTGCCTGGCTCATAATCAAAACGAAGAAACACGACCACATCACTGCTGTTTTAATCGATCTTCACTGGCTTCCAATCATACAGCGGATCGAGTACAAACTGTTACTGTTGACGTTTCGAAGCCTTCACGGACTTGCTGCACTATACATAACCGACCTACTAATTCACTATGAACCGACCCATGCTGAAGATTCCACGATGCAGACTATGTACGCAGGGAGAAAAAGGCATTTTCGAGTGCTGCTCCACTCCTCTGGAACAATCTGCCGCTCGCCATGCGTGCCACAAACTCCCTCAGTTCTTTCAAGAAGCAACTGAAGACATTTCTGTTTAAAAGAGGTTTTCACTTTAAAAGAACAATTTTATAATATCCGAACACTTTTAATATCTACTATTACTATTTATCAACTATTTTATAATTTATTTATTTTAATTGTAATATAATTAACTATTATTTATCAGTATTAGTATTTTAGTATCATTAAGACTAATATTATTTATTTATATTGACATTTTTTACTTATCTAATTATTTTACCAATACGTCTCTGTTTTTTTATTTTAAGGTAATCTATATATTCATGTAAAGTTTAATGCGCCTCTGAATGGTTTTATTGCTAGAGATATGGCCTAGACAAATACAGTTATTTATTATTATTATCGTTAGCTAACACAGTTCATTTTCAAATGGTGTACGTACACCAGCCACTTGTAAACGAGGGTGCAGTTTCAGTACAAAATACATGAAACACAACAAATCATCCCTACCTATTGTGCTGCCGATCAGTGTCACAGTTTCGCTTCTGTTTGATCCTTGGGCCGGAGGTCGACAGTTCTCAGCATAGAGAGAGAAGACATACTCAGTCTGAGGCCTTAGACCTGTCACAGTCGCCTGATACCTGGTCACTCCATCTGTTGTGTGGCTGAATATGTCTCTCCAAGTTCTCAGAGTCCCCTCATTAGACGCCCTGTACTGTAGGGTGAAAGTCTGTGGAGGGTGGCCACCGTGGAATCCAGGGTACCACTGAAGGGTGAGGGCAACTGAGGTGCGGTTATTCAGGACCGTGGAACCATGTGGTTTTCTAGCTGGGCCTGAAATGTGAAATCAACAAACAAAATATTACAAAATATAAATAATAACTTACTAAATACTGATATCTTGATCAGAAGTTTAACGACGGCACTGCATAGAACATTACAGTTAAACTATTTGTTGAAGACATAATAAACCTTTATATCAGTTGATGTAACAATGACTATATTTTATTAATGCAGAAACTTAGTCTGGTACTAATCGCAGTTGTACAAGTAATTAATATATGTAGCATACCAGATTAGGTTTGATTAGAAATGGACCAAAAGGCCCTGTCGTCCATTGGACCATATTATTAGTTTCAATAGTTTGTAATTATGAATGACATGTATTTAGTGAACCATAGTCACTGCCTAATTCCTTCAATATGATCACCTAAGGTCAGTGTGGATGATACCTTAGGGACCAACATTTTAAAAGTTGAGCTAGTATCTTAATAAAGCTTACCACTCTCCACCAGAGTAACTTCAAAGATAGCTGTTCTAATCTCCCCATTGACACTATTGTGAGTCACGCACTGGTAGGCACCAAAGTCATTCTTTGTAACGTGGTCCAGGATGATTTTGTTTCCTGTTACTTGGATGCCTTTTCGCAGACTCTCATTCTTGAATGTCCACAGAAAGGTTGGCTGTGGGTTGGCGCACACAGAACACACAATCTCCTTGGACGTGTCATTTGGATCAGCAACTGTCAGTGTAGGGCCGGAGGACCAGTGAGCCTCATCTGTCAACAAATAGGACAAAATGAGATATATAGTAAACAATGATATTATATATGTGTCTGCATCAGCATGTTAATTGTCCTCTTTCAAAACATTTAAGTATGCTCATTGGTGCAGTGTCATTTGTTAACATAACATCAACATGCTCTCTCCAAGAAAACACAGCACGTACGATGACGCTCATATTCTAGCTTACCATATATAAGCTGTTTTCTTCAACAAGTGTGTGTGTGTGTGTGTGTGTGTGTGTGTGTGTGTGTGTGTGTGTGTGTGTGTGTGTGTGTGTGTGTGTGTGTGTGTGTGTGTGTGTGTGTGTGTGTGTGTGTGTGTGTGTGTGTGTGTGTGTGTGTGTGTGTGTGTGTGTGTGTGTGTGTGTGTGTGTGTGTGTGTGTGTGTGTGTGTGTGTGTGTGTGTGTGATCTATTTATCTATTTTTTCTTCTAATTTTGCAAAGTCATATCTTAGGGTACAGCCAATCTTAGAGGAATATAAATTTGTAAGAACCATTCTAACGGCCCCTAGGGTCGTTCAGGGCCCTAATATTGGTAAATGTCCATAGTAATGTTTTCTCAAATTTTATATTGACACACCATGTTAGAATATGCAATAAATCCGTATTTCCTTTGATTACTCTAAAGACCTATGAGAGCCTTCAAAATGAATCTTTTTAACGTTTAAATATTTGTTTCTTTTTCTACATGCGACATTGCAGTTCACCAACTCCCCTGCAAGGTATCTACAAACACTGGAAATGCGCCTAAACAGAACAGTATTGTGATACAATTCAACAGTATTTTAATCGCATATAAACAAATGTATATAATCATCATGAAACGGTCTATTCGATTAAATTATTTCCAGGTGCGTATTCATTGGCTTATAGTCTCCACTAACCATATCATCATTGTACATCCATTATAACTTTTAATGATCTGTAACAATAATTCACCAAAAATCAAAATAATAGTCCGAAGGATTTCAAGGCTTCTTGGTCCATTTTTAGTCTTTTGTGCAGAACGTCCAATGGATTTATGGCATCACTCTGTGTCCGCCGTGCGCCGTTAACTCAGAAACCGTTCAGGATCTATTTTAGTCCTTACATTTGTTTACAAATGTATCTTAGCGTACTGCCACTATTCACAAGAAATCTGTGTTTGTCTTGAGTCATTTTAAAGAATGCCTTCGTGTGCCCCAAAACTGGTACATTTTTAATTTGCCTATTTAAAGAAAAACTGTCACAACTTGTTTTCTCTAATTCTGCATATACATATCTTAGAATGGTTTCATTGGACACAAAAATTAATTGGTCAAAAACTTGGATGCTAGAGGCATAACACACAGAGTTCTGCTAGGGGTTCAGGATCGCTATGAACGTTTATAGTGCGAGACCGCATGGGCAGAGTTCATATCTAGTTCAACAGAGTTGAACTAGATATGAAGTTGGAGCAGTCCATCCAACGGGCATCAAAGTGCCAGGAAGGCATTGTCGGCCAGACAGAAAGTTAGCAGTGGTGGTGGAAAGGATCGTGCCTCGTGCCATCTGGACAGTCCAACATGGCTGCCAACGTTTAGTCGTTGTGTTAAATGACACAGACACAGTCACAGGCCTACTGCGCTTCATCCACATGCTAGTCCACGATAATCTGAAAAACCTTGGGTCAGGTGAGAAGAAATGACGCCTTCACCTGCACCATGTATGCACTCCCATTGTCTATATGAGTGAGTTTGCCGAAAGAGCAGTGCAGATCACGCAATTGGAAGAGTATCTCGCTCGTGCAGGTTTGGGCGGGTGCGAGATCTAAGCCATAGGCAGACAATTGATCAGTTGTGTCTCCAGGTCCACACCAGTGTCTCTGCTCCCAATGTCATAACCAAAATGTCCCCCGCATCGAGTGTTGTATGTAGACACATCACCAGATGATTTATATGTGGTTCATAGAGTTGTTGCCAGAGAAGGAAGTCGTCTACACTGCTGTTAGTGGGAAAGTGATGGAGGCACTCTCACACCGTTATAATGTCTGAATGTCTACTAATATGCTATCCATGTGCAAATGTAGTGATACAAAGCAGTGCCCATGCAGAAAATCAGGGGTGATGTGTGTCGTCTATTGCCACAAATCATAAGTCAAAATATGTGTTAAAATATGTTTTAGCTAAATATAGGATGGAAAGTTTGGTTTACGTGTATATGGTTGCTGGATATAAATCACAGGTGCTTATTGTTATGAATGACTTGAAAAGTTACAATAACAAAAAAAATTTAATTCTTCGTTTTCTATATTTAAAAAAATGACATGATATATACATGTTTAACCACATTTGACTCCTTGCTTGGCTTAGTGCTTAGATATAACCGTAAAAAAGTTAACAATCTCATCAATTTGATTATATCTCAGCAGAATTATAATGGCAACCACTGAGAAATGACGTGTATCTCATCTGTATGCCAATTTAGTTCCGTTTAGTGACCAGATATGGTTTAAAAAACGTTAATTTTTACCCCCTAACTTCACCTCTAATCTATATATTCAATTTGAAAGGTCATGAAATAATATTTATTTGATTGGGGATCCTCACAACCATCGAGGGACATCAAAATCCAGTTTCTAGCTCATTTCGATCAAAAATTTATGTATATATATATATATATATATTAAATATCCTGTAATAGGACAAATTAAATTTACAATTTCATTAAACTAATTATAATATGTAGGCTACACCATGTAGTTAGACCTTTTGAAGAAAACAGCTTATATATTATACTCTAGAATATGATCGTTATCACATGACAGCTGCTGTGTCAAAGAGATCATAGTAATGCTGTGATTTTTAAGAGTGATATACGAAATACCTGGAAAACAATAAATTAATATCTGTCCAAAAAAAAACATTTAATAACTATTTCACAAATATAGCTCAGACTATTGTAAATGATATCAAGTATGAAGGAACCAAAGATTTTAGTTATTATCTAAATAGACAAATACACTCAACCTTTAAAATAAACAATGTAGATGAAGAGGCAGTCAAGATAATAATACATAATTTACCCACAAAACATAGTTGTGTATTTGATGGCATCTCTTCCATTTTTGTTTAAATAATCGAACCTGCAATCATAAAATCATTGACTCTGGTAATACATCAAGTGCTAAATATGGGAATTTTCCAGATAAACTAAAAATTGCCAAAGTAACTCACATTTTTTAAAAGGGTGATCCCACATAATTTTTTAAAAACTACAAACCAATCTCTCTATTACCAACGATATCAAAGGTACTAGAGTAAATTATCTTTACCCAGTTATCTTAATATTTTAATGAAGCTAAATTAGGTTTCGATAACCAATATGGTTTTAGACCAAAACACTGCACTGAGTATGCTGCGCTCGAATTAGTAGGTAGAATTATAAATCACATGGACAAAAATGAGGTGCCAATTAATATATTTTTTGACTTATCATAGGCCTTTGATACCATTGACCATAACATTTTATTACATAAATTAAGGTTTTATGGACTGGATGGTTCGACTCTACTTTTATTTGAAAATTATTTAAGCAATCGACGACAGTATGTTGAAATTGATGAAATGCAATCAGAAACCCTTCCAGTAAAAATCGGAGTTCCTCAGGGATCAATTTTAAGACCTTTATTGTTTACTATTTATATTAATGATTTCCCACAAGTCAGTAATATATTTAACTTCATTATGTATGCAGATGATACAACATTCTCCAGTACATTAAACCAATTTACTGATAGCACACAAAATAAAAACAAGAGCGTAGAATCCTTAATAAATTATGAACTTGGGAAAGTTATATAAATAAATTGTCCTTAAACAAAGAAAGATCTAAATATATGATTTTTCATGTACCTAGAAAAGAGACGCAAACTCTTACTTTTTAAATCGATAACGTAAATATTAGATGAATAAAATTTTCTAGGATTAACTCTGGACGCCAATCTTACATGAAAAAAACACGTAAATAAAATCGCAAATAAATGTTCCAAAACTACAGGCGTTTTAAACAAACTAAAGCATGTACTGCCGCTATTGAAATATTGAAAATTCAAAAAAGGCAGTTCAAATAATAACATTGAACAGATACAATTCAAACACTGAACCACTTTTTAAAACACTTCAAATATTGAAAATAGATGATCAATTAAAACTGCAAGAACTTAGTTTTTTCTATAAATATAGGCACGATAATGTGCCAGTTTACTTATTAAATTGGAATATTATCCCCAATTATAATATACACAGTCATAATACCCGCAAAGTTACAAATATACACACATCTATGATAAGGCATGAATTTGCCAAAAAGTGCCTTAAATAAAATTTGCCTCATATTATAAATGATACTCCAGAATTAGTTTTGGAGAAAAAAATTTACTCACAGTTTATGTGGGTGTGCATATTACTTAAAATGTATCTCTTACAAAAATATAAAAACATATGTACAATATCTGATTGTTACATATGTCAGTTTAATACACAAAGTCATTAGAATTTTAATATGCACATATATGGATAGACGCAATGAAATGTTATATGTATTTTTTTATTGTTACTTAATTATTTCTACTTACTTATACTACGGAGAAGCATGTACACATGCATCAGAGATAAAATAAACTATTAAGAGAAAACAAATTGTATTGAAGAAAAAATTACTATTGAAGTAAGAATTACTATACATACGTATATTGAGAGGTTAACTAAATGTATAATTACTAGTGGTTCCTGTGATAGCGACTTTTCAGTCTTAACAAGAGTCACTGACCCCCATTTCACTGTTTTAAATTACTGATGTATGACGTTTTGTTTACGTTTCACCTCATGATTATTGAATTCATGTAGTTTTTTTGGGGTCAAAAAATTAACATCTTGTTCTTGTTCTTGGAGAGCATGTTGATGTTTTGATAACAAATGACACTGCACCAATGAGCATACTTAAATTACTGCTGATTGTCTTTCTACAGTTGATGATTGTCATGAATGAGCACCCATGTTGGATTTATCATTTACTATAACATCAAAACGTAATATAGATCGGTCAGGCGTGTCTGGAATGTCAAGTTCAGGTGAAATTGATACCAAGTTTGAGATCAAACATTACAGATGAATACCTGCACAGCAAATGCCATTTTGGATGTCATGCCCTAATTATTTTATGTCAGGTATTTTCAAAAAGCACCTTTCTCAAATGTTGAAAGACATGGTGTGTAGGATAAAAATTTAAAATTAAATGTTGTCTACATCACAGTTTGTATGGGCATGTAGGACAGAAGCTGGAATAGTTGGTTCTTCAAGGTAATCTTAGCTCAGTACAATTTCCCACATTGAGAGCACAATTCAGAATGTTTTCTGAGGATTTCCAATAGCTCTAGTTTTCTTACTCGCATGCCTCATGCATGTTTCTGTACGTCTATATGTAAGTATGTATATATGTATGTATGTATGTTGGTATGTATATATATATATATATATATATATATATATATATATATATATATATATGTGTGTGTATATATGTATGTATGTATGCATGTATGAAGGTATTCAAGCATGCATGGATAAAATATATGTACACACACAAATGTATTTGTTTTGAAGGATATACTTTTAAGTTAAGATTTCAAGGTGTCTGCTAGAAAACTGAAATACCAAAATAACATAACTGAAAAAAATACCCAGCATTGCCAACAGCTTGCCTAAAACTGCATTAACCTTATAAACTTACACTGAACATTGACAATGAAGGTCTTCGACTCGTCACGAGTCATTGCACCAGCCGTCTGTGTTGACACAGCACAGGTGTAGTGGCCATCAAAGTGGGTGATGTTGTTACAGGTGAAATACTTGGCTCTCTTTGTCACCTGCCACATCAATGTACTGGTCTTGGCTTCTGTCTGTCCATACAAGTACTGTCCTGTCACTGGAACAGTGGTGACAGTGAAGTCACCTGTGTCAACTGACATCCCGTCTTTGCTCCACTGAACCTTCAGGTCACCAATGCCTGACACTGTGCATGTCATGTTGAAGTTAGTGTCGTCAAAGGCAGGACTCCATTGGATGTTGACAGAGCGTGGAAACTCAATCTTGGCTGGAGCTGGATGAAGAAAAAAATCACAGATGTGTGCATACGTACATTGTAAGATACTGTCATATTTATCAGTTTCCACAAAGATGTCGAGACTTCACACTGCATTGTCACAGTCACTCACATTGCACTGTCATAGCCACTCATATTGCTCTGCCACTCATATTGCATTGACACATCACTTACATTGCACTGTCACAGTCACTCACGTTGCATTGCCACAATCAGTCACATTGCATTGTAACAGTCACTCATCTTGCACTGTCACAGTCACTCACCTTGCACTGTCACAGTCACTCATCTTGCACTGTCACAGTCACCCATCTTGCACTATCACAGTCACTCACCTAGCACTGTTACAGTCACTCAACTTGCACTGTCACAGTCACTCACCTTGCACTGTCACTGCCACTCACCTTGCACTGTCACAGTCACTCACCTTGCACTCTCAAAGTCACTCATCTTGCACTACCACAGCCACCCACCTAGCACTGTCACAGTAACCCACCTTGCACTGGCACAGTCACTCACATTGCACTGTCACAGTCACTCATCTTGCACTGTCACAGTCACTGACCTAGCGCTGTTAAGTCACTCACCTTGCACTGTCACAGTCACTAACCTTGCACTGTTACAGTCACTCACCTTGCACTGTCAGTTACGCACCTTGCACTGTCACAGTCACTCACCTTGCACTGTCACAATCACTCACCTTGCACTGTCACTGTGGTCCAGTCTGAGTAGTCACTCTGTCCAATCCAGTTGCCGGCCTTACACCTGTATTTGCCAGATTCTGTCACCTCAGTAGGTGTCAGTCTGAGAGAGTCTGTTGTGTTGCTGATGAAGTTACTGTTGTCTTTGCTCCACATGAACCAGGAAGCTGTCGGGTGGCCAGACTCACTCGGTGCACGACAGGTTAATGACACTTGTCCACCCACAGCTACTGTGACATCTTCTGGGTCAACTGTAGCTTGACCATATGGCTTATCTGAAGGTAACAAATGATGTATATTAGTGTATTAAAGAATAAATGTTTACAGCAGTAATGCATTTTACTCACAAACCTGTTAATAAATGTTTCCAGCAGGGTGATATTCCAGCAAACCAAGCCATGAAGGTTTAAACACATTTGGCACAGTAACAGTTGCATCAGTGACTTTACTGCTTTTTTTTGTTATACAGGTTATTTGTCTAGATAAATCTGTGTAGTCTCCCACCACAGCCCAGGAATGATCAGTGTTGGTCACAACAATTTAGTTAACATATTACAATGCTTATAATGTGTCTTGACAGGCATATCCAGGCTGGTTTTATCATTGCACGAAACCATCCCAAACAAACACTACAAGACAATGTACAGTGAATGATGCCATACAACATCCCGTGATACATGTTTGGAAACTCACAATGTACCAATCGTTGCTATCCCCCTATGTACAAGTTCTAAGTCACATTTTAGATGGGTTCTGTTTACAATCTTTAATGAGTATGACATAATTAAGATTGTCCTAAAACTTGATGACACTAACTACTTACACCAGACTTCCAGTGTGACAGACGCAGTGCCGTGTCCTACGTCATTGTCTAGTTGACACGTGTACTCTCCAGCATCTGTCTTCAAGACTGGCCCAAAGGTCAGTGATGGTTTCTGGACTGTCCCTCCAGTATACTTGGAGTCAGTGGTCACACTGATGACCTCTTGACCTTTCTTCCATGTGACACTTTTCACTGGTGGTCTTGCCCCTTGTGACCGACATGTGATGGTCACCGACTGTCCTTCAACCACTGGGTCTGGTGTAACCACTGAGACAGTCGGTTTATCTACAACATGTGAAAAATGGCATCAATACAATGCATACTATTGTGGAAATCAGCAATAAAACTAATGACATAAAACTATGCAAAAAATAATTATACTAATCTTAGCTGTAACTCTCAATAACATGTACACTGAATTGTATGTCCACCCTAATTTTATGCCATTCAGTGATAAATACTTCAATTTAAGACCTTTGTTTTTCCTGAATGCATGCAGATAGGTCTACAAAAAACCAGTTTGATGTGTGCTTCTTCACTGTGTTCCATCACTACACTCCTGTACTGTAGTATTGTATTTAGTTTGACTTACATTTCACCAGCAAATGAAACTTTGCACTGAAATCTCCCCTCCCAGCCTCATTCTCAGCAGCACAAGAGTAGTGACCATCGTCCACAGTGTGGTCAAGTGAACTTATTGTCAACTTGTTGTCACTGAGTTGGTAGCGACCAGAGGTAGTGAGTGTATTTTCTCCTTTCTTCCATGTCACCTTCTTTATGTCATTTTTAGGTCTTCCATCATTAACATGACATGTCAATGTAATGGCTTCCCCTTCAGTTGGATTCCAGGAAGTTGCGTGAGTCACTTCTGTTCTTGGGGGGTCTGAAACAGAAACACAATACTACTAGACAGGTCAAACAAAGAATTGTTTAAATATATATATAAAACAATAAGCTACAATGCAATTGCAAAGGGAATTTCCATCTGTGAATATCTATCCAGTAATTTGTTCACAATTGTTGGAATGCCATGCACCATTTTGTGGTATGTATTTCAACCACCATGCTGCTACTGCTACTACTACTACTACTACTACTACTACTTCTACTACTCTATTACTACTGCTACTATTATTACTACTACAACTACTACTACCACTACTACTACTACTATTACAACTACTACTACTCTACTACTACTACTACTCTACTACTACTACTACTACTACTATTACTATTACAACTACTACTACTACTCTACAACTATCACAACTATTACTACTACTACTACTACTACTACTACTACTACTACTACTACTACCACTACTACTACTACTACTACTATTACAACTACTACTACTACTCTACAACTATCACAACTATTACTACTACTACTACTACTACTACTATTACAACTACTACTACTACTCTACAACTATCACAACTATTACTACTACTACTACTACTACTACTATTACAACTACTACTACTACTCTACAACTATCACAACTATTACTACTACTACTACTACTACTACTACTACTACTACTACTACTATTTCAACTACTACTACTACTCTACAACTATCACAACTATTACTACTACTACTACTATTACTACTACTACTACTACTACTACTACTACTACTACTACTACATACTACTCTACTACCTGTACCACCACTACTACTACTACTACTACTACTACTACTACTACTACTACTACTACTACTACTACTACTACTACTACTACTACTACCTACCACTACTACTACTACTACTACTACTACTACTACTACTACTACTACTACTACTACTACTCTACTACCTGTACCACCACTACTACTACTACTACTACTACTACTACTACTACTACTACTACCACTACTACCACTACTACTACTACTACTACTACTACTACTACTACTCTACTACCTGTACCACCACTACTACTACTACTACTACTACTACTACTACTACTACTACTACTACTACTACTACTACTACTACTACTACTACTACTACTACTACTACTACTACTACTACTACTACCACTACTACTACTACTACTACTACTACTACTACTACTACTGCTACTACTACTACTACAATTACTACTACTAGTGATAACAAACATTTACAGAACTTACATCATCTAGACACATTGAAACGTTGTACAAAGGCAGGGGCTTGGAGGTATAGACAATGGAGAGGAATGCTGGGATGTCCAGAAAGTAATCACCAAGAGTGAAATACCACCAAGTATTTAGCATTGAAATACAAGTTAATAGGACATATAAATTGTATGTTATACATAGATGCCGTTGGTCACAAAAGACATGGTTTCATCATTTACTAAGAACAAAATGTTTAAAATAGTGAGTGTTAAATAGTGAATGCTGTAGTTTGTAGTATCACAACAAGGCACACATTGTTTAAATCCAGACCTTATCATGTTAAACTTCTCATTACAACACACATACAAACAAACAATTATACTAGTTGGTATGGAAACTAACAGTTGATCTGAAGATTAAAATTTCCACTGAAGTCTCCCATTCCTGCCTCATTCTCTGCAGCACATGAGTAGTGACCATCGTCCACAGTGTGGTCAAGTGAACGTATTGTCAAGACTTTGTCACTGAGTTGGTAGCGACTAGAAGTAGGGAGTGTCTTGTCGTCTTTCTTCCATGTCACCTTCTTTATGTCATTTTTAGGTCTGCCATCATTAACATGACATATCAATGGAATGGCTTCCCCTTCAGTTGGATTCCAGGAACTTGCATGAGTCACTTCTGTTCTTGGTGGGTCTGAAACAAAAGCACAATTATTAAACAGACAGGTGAAGCAAATAGCTTTCTAAATAAAAATAGGCCAAGTGGTCCTGAAGTCCTTTGGACTATATACTGAGTTGGTAATTATGAATGAAATGTGTTTTGGTGAATCATAGTCACCACCCAGTCTCTTCACGAAAATGATTTAATTGACATTTTATCTGGTTATGCATATGAGATGACCAGAAACTCAGCCACATTGTGTGAATGCAGCAGATAATATAAATAAGGTGTATGCATTTTAATATACGTTTTCTATGGTTGTCACTTACTTAACCAGTAGACACCGCAGTCACATCATTTTATAGATAACTAAGCTAAGCAATCATCAAAATAAACACTACTTGCATTTATAGAAAATCAATAGTTATGATGATATAGCTGAAAACACGCGGGTAGGGTACTGTCCACTTAAACAGGGATCTACTGTGTTATTGATACAGGCCCTATTATTGCAGCTACTTGACCCAATTAGTCACAGTGCCCTATCAACAATAGAATATTGGGAATGTCCAGTTTCCCTGTGTCTGAGGCCTGGACTCTAGTGGAATATATAGATATCCACAGGTTGTCCATATCCTGAAGGAACTAAAATTTATGTTCAATCCAAAACAAGCATAATTTTCTCATTTTGCTTTTCTGGGGAGGCTCTGAGATGTCCTCATAAAAAAACACTAGTGAGCTACAAATTTCTTGTGGACAAAAAAAATCCCCTGAGATATGTCTATGTAAAATTGGAATAACAGCTTTAAAACAATTTTGAATAAATAAGGAAAACGTCAAATGTACCAGATTTTAGGCCCTAAAGGACTCTAGGAGGCTTAGAAATGGGTCAATGAAATTTACAATTCTTGCTCATATGCACAATTTAGGCCCTAAAGGACTCTAGGAGGCTTAGAAATGGGTCAATGAAATTTACAATTCTTGCTCATATGCACAATTTGAAAACAGATCTTCAACAGTTTATGCGATCTGAGAGCTAACGGTGCACAGTGCACAGGAGACACAAAGTGGTGTTATGTGTCCATTGGACCTTTGGCCCAAAGGACTAAAAATAAAGCAAAACATACTGGCAGACTTACCGTGCAACTTACAGTAAAGCAATGCATTATATATGTAACATGCTTACATACAAATTAAAACATATTCAGTGAGCTAGTGTTACGGGAGTTATGGTCATACAAATCAGTGATCATAAATGTACTGGCCTGTAATTCATAAACTTGCCAACTCATTAATCTTATTTACCAGATTACCTTCTACAATAGTGTAATATGCAGTTCTTTGGGCTACTCAAGTTGCTTTATGTTTCATTGACTCCAAGTCTGACCTGATCATGAGATCATCCCGACTTCTCTCGGGAAAATACAACAATGCATTAATTACTTACTATGCATGTGCCCATTAAAACACTGTTATAATATTTGCTTATTTCCATCTGAAAGGACACATTTCCTTTCTACCAAAATGTAATTCATTGTAAATAGAAATCAGATTTGTTTTTCATTTTTCAAAAGTAGTTAGTGCATAATCTCAACTACTCCAGATGATTCATTGACCCAAGGATAATGCCTGGCAACTTCTGAACAGCCATTTCTGGAATTACAACTAACAACCTTGTAGTCTAAGTAATTTGTGTTAGTAAACTTTAGCAGCTTGTTGCTGGTCTTCTTTCGTAAATTCCATATTCAGCAATTTAGATAACATTCTGACCAGGGCAAAATGTCTAGCTACACCTTCCGAGGGTTCATCCTTATTGCTAACTTTCTGTTTTGTTATACAGAAGTGTGTCAATAGTATGGGAACAAAGGTAAATGTACCAGGTACACAATATTTAGGTGAACCATGAACCCATTTGAAGTAACACCAATTTATGTTTCACATAAAATAAGTGCACACTTACAATTCACCAGCAGATGAAATGTCGAACTGAAGTGCCCCATGCCAGCGTCATTCTTTGCAGCACATGAGTAGTGACCATCGTCCAAACTGTGGTCAAGAGAACTTATTGTCAAGACTTTGTCACTGAGTTGGTAGTGATTAGAGTTATGGAGTGTTGTGTTGCCTTTTTTCCATGTCATTTGTGTGATGGTTGTAGGTCTACCATCTGTGATGTCACAAGTCATTGTCATAGACTTCCCTTCAGTTGGATTTGCAGAATGACTGACTTGGGTACTGAGGGGATCTAGAACATCAATTGCACAATTACACACACTTGATATCATGTTAAAGTATAACACTTTTTTAAACAAAATATACATTGAGTTAAAAATAAATACCAGCATGCAAAGTACAACAAAACTGTTCTGGTTCAGCACAGGGATGACAAGAATGTTTGTCAACAGGATCAGAGGTTAGAAGAAGAGAGGAACACTTCACTACCTTACAAAGGAAACAACGACTAAGGTTTAGTAGGCTTTCTCATAAACAACCATATTAAAGGCTCTACAGCGAGAGTATATAGCAAAGTCAGATCACCCCACACATACACATCAAAAATGAGCATCAGCATCAACCGTGCTTTACAAGTTGTCACTGGGCACTAAGAGAAACCAAAACCACACAACTGCATCAACAACAATGCAATGACAACAACCTAGCTGGCCCTGACCACAAAATACTGACCATCTGCTACACAGTGTTTGCATGAAAAGGGTTAGGGTATAGCATCATAAGTCACGATACCCTTTCACTGGACATACACATGTATGCAATTATTGGGCCCTACTGTAACCGCAAAGTTACAACAACATTTTTGATGTCCATGTGTCAAAACCAACGTTTGTATGCACACTTCGCATCACGCATAACATTGGTGTCGTGAATAGCTGCATAGAAACATGATGACCATTCTCAGCCATCATAGTTCATAGCATGGTCATCTATATACTATATTGGCTGGTTCCGACTCTCTGCAAAAACGCACTGGGGAAGATATCATATTAAACTGTCCTGCCTTCGAAACAGAAGTTAGAAAATTCAATACAGCTACGTGCATTTGAGAACTATGTGAAAGTGGTGGACTTGGTGATGCAATGATTGCTGTTTGACATTACTCTACAAGGCTCGTGTTCAACAACATACGTGGGTACTACATGTAGTAGATACATGCAACAAGAAGAAGTATACTGTAGACACAGTTGTGCTTCTATATCATACGTTTCTGTCTAATGTCACTGAAAGGGTGCTGAAGTTATATGATGTTGTTATGTTGTCTTCTATAGATGATTACTCTTGATATAAGATAGTTACATGACAGGTATATACATATCCATGAATGCGTACGGCGCTTGACACTTTACCACCTGGTGGTCTTATTCATACAAACATCGCCTACACTTACTAGACAAATATGTAGTCACAGTAGTAACTAGTGGGAACACTGTACTTTCACAAACATCTATCACTTCTAATACACCCAATATGGCGACATGCTATAACACCAATGCAATGTAAGTAGCACACTACACAGTAGGAATGACAAAACGAAACATTCGCACGATAGGGAGTATATTACTAACATCATGAATGTATCAATATAGTCTCTGCATCAGGTCAACAAAGGAATTATGTACAATACTATTTTATGTTTTACATACACGGACACAGTTGCACACCATTTTCATAAAGACATTATTATTAAATACATAAACACATTTAATAATAATAAATAATATTATTATTTATTAGTCGAAATATAAATGTGATCATAAAATAGGTCATGCTCGAGTTGTGAATGATGGCACCTACCCTATTCAAAAATAAGACTGTACAGGTTAAATGTTACTATTTACTTTAAACAATTGCTGGCATTTACAATAGCATCTGAGACAACAAACATATTGAAAATACTTGCAGTTAATCTGAAGGTGAAATGTTGCACTGAAGTCTCCCCTCCCAGCCTCATTCTCTGCAGCACAAGAGTAGTGACCATTGTCCACAGTGTGGTCAAGTGAACTTATTGTCAACTTGTTGTCACTGAGTTGGTAGCGACCAGAGGTAGTGAGTGTATTGTCTCCTTTCTTCCATGTCACCGACTTGATGTCATTTTGAGGTCTGCCGTCTGTGATGTCACACGTCAGTGTGATTGAGCTTCCTTCTCCTTCTGTTGGCTTCCAGGTACTTGTGTGAGTCACCGCTGTACT
The DNA here is from genome assembly GCA_025642075.2 of Ridgeia piscesae. NCBI lineage: Eukaryota > Metazoa > Annelida > Polychaeta > Sabellida > Siboglinidae > Ridgeia > Ridgeia piscesae. Next base: position 61,710 of record JAODUO010001225.1, on the reverse strand, counting down.
TGGTGGGTCTGAAACATTCAGTCTAAAACATGTTCTACCCACATCTGACATATTCCACTGTTTTAAATAAACTCTATAAACTTATATTTAAAGAACTGAAATGTTATGTGACGATATATTAACATCAAACAGTGTGCTCCTTAAAAATACTGTACATGTGTATGTGCAATGTATGTGCAATTGTATGCTGTTTTGTATGTGCATGCATGCATGTAAGTTTATCATTACCACATACAATTAGATGCTCATTTTATGTCAATAGCAATAGAAGATTAAAATATGATCACATAATTGATGGTGTTAAATGATGTGTACATTTTACTAGCCAAATAGTTTCCAATACATTCTTTATTAACAAATACACCACCACAACCTTGGCAATATGCATTTATCACTCTACCATGTAAGATTCAGTGTCAACATTTATTATGAATAACACAGCCAGATAACATAAGCTCCTGTTCAGGCCACATAATGTTGATAACATAAATATTTGATCTGAGATCTGATAGCTAACGGCTGATGGTGGATTTTGCATGCAGAATGATGCTATGCTTCGGGCCAAAGGACTAAAATGGACATAAAAATGGGGCCAAATGGCCCTGAAATCCTTTGGACTGTATAGTGAGTTTGTAGTTATTAGTGAAATGTGTTTTGGTGAATTATAGATATTGCCTAGTATTTTCAGAAAGGTCACCTTAATTATTGGCATTTCCTCTGGTTTTTGGATAACAGAGCTTAGTGGTATTGTATACAGAGTAGAAAGAAGTGACCCCAAAACAGAACCCTGTGGGACACCACTTGAGGTGGGGAGCATGTCTGAGAAACAGTTACCTATTTAAATGGCTTGGCACTAACAAACACAAATGTTGTGGGCAACGTATAAACATGTATGCAATTGATAAGCAAATGTGACATTTCATTTACAATTGAGAATATTGTGGTGAATGGTGTCAAATGCTGTGGACAGATCAAGCAGGGTCAGTGCAATAATTTTGCCATTATCAATGTTAAGGTTAATGTCATCATGTACATTTAAAACAGCAGTTTCTATGGAGTATGCAGACTGTGACACATTGGATAAACCATTTATGTAGCTCTAGATGTGAGACCTGAGACAGTTTGCTACAACGTTTAAAAGTATTTTTGAAATAAAGCTTAGGACAGATATATATATATATATATATATATATATATATATATATATATATATATATATAATGGCTGTTTAGTTGTACTTTACTTAAGAACTGGGTTTACAGTAGTGTTGGTGTTTAACCCGGGTTAAACCTAGGTTTTACTAGTTTAACCCGGGTTAAACTATGCTTTACTCTATCTGAGAACTCAGAATGATCTGATCAGAAGGACACTCAATGTTAATAATACAGTTGGTATGTAATATATGTAATATTGATGCAATTTAATAATGACAACTGCTCTGTACAAAATAAATCTGCTAACGTGTCTATCTACCACTTAATGATAATCAGATGAGTACATTCTATTACTGAGTGAAACATCTTTTCTGCATGTTAAACACTGGTATACTGCATAAAAGTTTAAAAGATTTCCCTTCACATGGGAATATTTTCAACAGCCAGAAACCCCAAGTTAATTTTCATTTTATGCAACCAACTTGAACATACCAGTTCAGACCATAATTGTTTTATCTATTTAAACCAGGCCATGAAGTCCAGAATAAAATAGTCTTTTATCTATGTGCCATAGCCATACAATGGACATTGTTCTCACACTGGTCACTGCAGTTAATTACTGGCTGAGTCTTCTTCTGAAGAAATGCAGTGATTTCAGTCAGATACCCTACACCTGTAGAGCCTGGTGTCAGCCTGCAGGTTACCAATCAGGAATATGTAGAGCCTTGGAGACTAGCAGGTGATATCTAGTATCTAGTTATCTACCCTCTCAGCAGGCAGCAGTTGTATTTACAGCCAACAACTGGATTCATCCTGTATGACCTAAATCTGATTCGTTCTCTGTTTTATATTGTTAATAAATGTATGTGAAACACTGCCTGCTATATTGTTTCATATTGTGATAAAATGCCTTAAAACAGTTCAACACCAACGTTGCCAACGTTGGTATACAGGAAATAAGCCAAATGATATAAGCCATATGATGTATGTTATTGGTCGAATTAATATAAGACATGAGACTCGAGTCGGGTCGAGAGAGGGTCAAGATCACAGGATATACTTGGGGACGACATAATTATTTTCGTGATTTCAGCAATTGTGGCTGGTAGAAATGATGCGAGTTGTGAATTTACTTGTGGGGAGTCAACATTAAAATGTCTGGAGTATGACCAGGGAAAGCGGAATGGATAAGGCTAATTTGGCACTAAAATGACTAGAAAAGGAGTCACACAATGACTTGATTGCATGTACAGGTGTATAAGACTTGGTTTATGCATGTTGTTGTAGCAGAGTTATTTGAGACCATATTTTTGTAATAATCAGACTTTACCTGTGCCATTTGTCAGTTACATATATGACACTGTTGTGAGAAGCATGACTTGTCTAAGGTTGAACGAGATTTACGCCAAATACGTTCCAGATAGCGACAGTGCCATTTAGATTTGATTATTTCAAGGGTCATCCAATGAACTGGTGGCTTTTGTGACACAGATTTTGATTTAATGTCTTAAGTACTTGACAGTACTGTTTGCATAAGTCTGATACATTTTTTTAGAATGTATAACAATGTCAGATGTGAGGATATCAGTCATTAATGCTGCTATGTTGATACTGTGAATGGCTCCGTTGTTTGGACACAGCTGGGGTATAGGAACTTTAAGATGAATTACTGTGTTATGGTCCGATAAGCCATCTCAAACTGTGGGTGTCTGAATGTTTTTACAAGAAGAGTGTGTTATCATGAGGTAAAGCCAATGGCCATATGTGTGTTGGGAAATTGACATGTTGTTTTGTGTCAAACGTTGCCGCAGATGGTGTATCTAAGTGAGGATTAAAATCACCAACAATGTAAATTTTGGTATGCATGGTGGCAACATTTTCCAAGAGATCCTGGGATTCTTTAAAGAAATTAGCTGTGTGACCTGGAGGGCAATAAATACAAATAAAATACCCAGAGAAGCACGAATTTGATATGTCAACATACATAGATTCAAAGCTGATGTTGTCAGGACTGGTCGGCAAGTTTACCTAGGATAGTTTTGAAATGAGAAAACCAACACCACTGCCTCGACCAACTAATGGACCTGGTTGATGGTGGAAGGCATAACCAGAAGAGAAATGTCAGCAATACATTCAGCTGTGTCATGGGGTCTGAGCCAGGTCTCAGTGATAGCAAAGATACCAATTGTTTCAGAAATTAATGGATCAGTTAGAAAAGCAGTTTTTTCTCAAATGGAGCGAATGGTAGTGGTGGCCAGTCGAATGTTGTGCCTGATTTAGATTTCCCGCATGCAGTATGATCAATGCTAATTTAAATGTTGGCCTGGAAAGGGGGATTAGAAATAATTTCTAGTTGAAAACCAGTTTAAGGCATGGTAGACTGTGTAGAAAAAAATAGATATGCAAGGATTCTTGTGTGCTTATGTACGTGAGGGCATTGGTATGATATCTGACCACTGTGACAGTGGGCTACATTAGGTAAAATTATGGCTTCTAGATGCTGCAGAACAGGATAAAAATAAAACACACAATGAGAACAGTGGTGACATTTCACAAAATCTGCTCAAGTGATAAAAATTAAATGTATCATAAAATAGTAAGTGATTGAGACTAGTCAGATGTTCTAAAATAGTGTAAGTGTTGATGCCAACAGTTGGGTCAACAGCACTGAAACTAAATAAATATATAATATATAATAAATAAATAAATGAAAATATAAGGCACAGTAATTATAAAATTGTGACAGCTTTAAATCATTCGACTTCCCAATATAACACTGTAATAAATGTAACCAGTCGTTATATATAACAAATAAAACACGTTGTATTTAAATTATTTTATTAAAAAAAAAATTATGTAACCACAGTCACTAACAGATGCTTGGTAAAATGTCACATAGACGTAATAAAAATTTATTTAAAATTAATTACCAAAATAGAACACATTCAAAATAGTCTTTCAATTTAAAAGACTTAACACAGACTGTCTAATTGTTCATGCTCAGCACAGCTTAGCAAAGTAACAAGATGTTTAGTGCCTTCACCCCATGGTGATTCTGGGGCGTCTTGTGAAAGCGTGTTAGTAAACAGTTTGTAAGAGGACTGCCCTGTCCTTATGTGTTGATGTACTCATGCTGGCATGAAGAATAAGATTGACCTGTATTGTCTCCAAAAATATTTTAAATACAGTTTTAACTGCGTAAGTGCGATAGTGGTAGTCTTCTTAATTCAATCCAACTCGAATTTATTTTTACATTATAATTAGCCTAAGACATGGCTATGCAAAATTATAGAAATAAGTTGCGCAACAGCTTTGCAATGAGGCAACTGTGACAATTTACAGTTTCAGGGCGCTTAAAAATATGTAAAAGAAATGCACCAAGTGGCCCTGAAGTCCATCGAAAGAAATGAGCTTTGTTGAACCATTGTCACCTCCTAGTCTCTTCACAGTAATCATGTAATTGGCATTTCTCTGGTCATCATATCGGATGACCAAACACAGCCAAATTGTGTTAAAACAGCCAGCACTATATGAAACGTCTACAAAATTTGAAAAACATCTTCAAAGGTTTCTGAGATCTGAGAGAAACGGTACATGGCTTACACAAAGTGATGCCATAAGTCCATTGGACATTTGGCCCAAAGGACTAAACGTGGGCCAAGTGACCCTGACGTCCTTTGGACTACATAGTGAGTGGTAATTATGAATGAAACATGTTTTGGTGAATCATAGTCACTACCTAGTCTCTTCACCATAATCATATAATTGGCATTTTCTCTGGTACAGCATATTCATATGAGATGACCAGAAACACAGCCAAATGTTGTGAAAACAGCAGAAATATCAGTAGAGTGCATGATTTTTCAATCTGGAGTTTCTAGAATATTAGTTTTCTATCTTTGTCAATTGTCATTTACAGGTAACAATATATCTTTACCCAGTATAGGCAACACTGTGACATCAATTTACAGATAATTTCTCTGTTCATCCATATGAGATGACTAGAAACAGCCAAATTGTGTGAATGCAGTGACAGGACTGGCCTTTACTAATTTTCAGTCATCACAGAGTTGAGAGTTATCTACTTCCAATCCACCCAGCCAGCCAATTGACCAGAATGTAGTTGGTATCAATAAAGTATACAACATTTCATTATACTGTTGTTCAGTATATTAATTGTACTTGTTTGTCACCTAAATAATCATCATATTAAAGCCAATTTGCTTTGAAGTAACATTGATGGAATACCAGTTAGCTTTCCAGGCTGCCCCACTGGCCTTCAGTGCATGGCAGTGGGAAGCCACTAATACACAATTACCAAAATTAATAATATCCATGATTACTTGCTGCCTAGCCTGCGGAGTGGGGGTCAAGCCAGAATAAAGTATTCTTTTCCAGTCTGTTCAGACAAACACTAGCAAAATGTGCACATGTAGCTTTTTGGGAGGTTTTGATGTGCCTTTAGAAACAAGCAATAAAATACAATTGTAGTATCTTCACTATAATCACCTCTCCTGACCCGAGAATCAAACTGGCACAAGATGAAAGTGAAGGCTCAAGACCACATATATCAAGCAGAGAGCCTCTATCATGAACACAAATCAGGGATACCACCAGCCCACCATCTATAACCAAATTATCCCACCGAAACATGAACCATCACACATGACACCAGTATGAGATCAGTACCCATAGCTGATGGGTTCAAATATTGAATGTTTCACAAAGTAATTTAATTTCTTTAAAAAACATACACATTTCCTGTGTACAATGCAGATACCCTCAGATATATATATGCAGAATACGGAAAAAAGCTACAGAATAATATATTTTTACCAAAAATATACATACTAAACAATGTACCAATTTTTAGGCCCTAGATGACCCCAGGAGGCTTAGAAATTAATCAATCAAACATAAATAGTGACAGTAACCTATGAAACATCTGTGCAAAATGTTAACAATAGATCTTCAATGGTTTCTGAGATCACAGCAGATTAGTAGGGTCTAAAATGGCAGTGACTAGTGTTTGGCTACTAAGGTTTGATGATTGATTTTACTATTATGGACCATTTAAAAAAGATTTAGCCTCCCGGTCCCTCTAACAAATGCTGGCATTTTCCGCCAAAGGGCCATATCCAAAATGACGACTGGCACCATATCGAAAAATTTACTATTGACCCAATGCGCCAAAAATCACGTATGAACACACTTTTTCGGGTAAGTATTCCACGAGGATTCCGATTCTGACATCAGTTTGACGCTACGACGTCATTTTGACCCATAAATCTAAGATGGCCACCATCTGGTAGAACGAAAACGTCACTTTTGAATGAAAGCACCTAGAAGCATGCATGAAGACACTTTTTTGGATATGTTGACAAAAAGGATTCCGATTTTGACATCAGTTTCACGCTATGACATCAATTTTACCCATAAATCCAAGAAGGCCGCCATCTGGTATAACGTAACTTTAGAACCAGAGCAACTAGAAGCATGTATGAATGTGCTTTTACGTTGACCAAGACACATTATTTCGGTTATATCGATGCGCTGATGTAATTTATGAAGGTGACAGATCGAATTAAGGTCACGTGATAAGGTCAAGGCCACTCAAGGGTCATCTTCAAGGTAATATATTATGGTGAAGGAATCGAAGTCCTGGACCCAACGAATATAAAGGGAAAGAGAACCCCGCTGCCTGACATGATAAATAATGGTGATCATCCCGTGTACGTCTTCATTGTTCTGCTAAAAACTGAGAACCCAAATAAATGCTGTGACATTATGCCCTTTCTTGGTCCCTTCCACACAATGTGTGATGATGAGCGCTATATACAAGTGCTACAAGGGGAGTAAGCTAGGAGAGGTACTCGTGACAGAGGGCTCCGTCGGTTGTGCGCTGAAAGGCAAACATTTCAAGAGCGGGCGGCGTTGCTTGAAGCTCATGTATTAGGCGCTCATGAGACAGCTGGTGAAGGGGAGGCTCACACCCGATCTTGCTGATGAGACAAGGGAGAATTCTTCAGATTCTGAGAAATACGAGTATCTCCCAAGAACTGCTGCCCACACAGCACTGGAGGAGGATGTTGACCTCGAGAGCGTCATCACCAACATCTTCACCCAGACGGAGGCCAGTGTCATGGCGGACTACTGAAGGAACTTCCTGTCCATGACGGACACGCTGATGCCGAATGTGCATGTAGTCCACATATTCAACTGGGACGAGTACGTCAGCTCTCTGCACGCCATGTTGCCATGGATGGTAGCATACGACAACAATAGGTACGGGAGGTGGCTGCCTGATTTCTGAGCTATACTAACAGCTCTCCCTGTTGACCAAGTCACCTACCTTCGAACTGACTTCACTCCATCCATCCATCCAGGCAACCACTACTCAAAAATGTCATCGAGTGAGTGTACAATAAACAAGGGCAGCAAAATGAAGTCTGGCTGGCTCACCATCCTCCAGGATGAGCAGCAGCTGCTGGTGCAATCCAGAAATGTAATGTGAACAATGTGGCCCGGATCAGAATGGCTCACAACGTCCTGTTCACTCGAAAAGATACAAAGAGGAAGCACATAGAATGCGGCACAAAATGGATGCGATCAGATGAGCAGTGCGTGCAGGACCTGGTCAAATGCATGCATGAGTTCAATTACCTCCCATTCGACCCGGCCTCACCCACCCTCCGCACCCTACAGTCATCCATGCCTGCATCTGCTAAGCTCGTTGGAAACATTGACCAGTTTCTTGCGTGAGCGGGTGCTCAGTAAGAACATCTGCCTCTATGCATCCATTCCCCTAAGCAAACGGTTGATGTTTGCCAAGGAACCAGGTGCGAAGAAGCCAGGGGAGGAACTCACGGCGACAGCTGTTGAGATGGGGCGGAGGCAGTGATCAACCAGGTTGAGGTCAGTCAACTTGTGGACCTGCCCTAGTTGCAGGAACATCGCGTTGTCAAGGAATATATGGCCTTATTCAACTCCAATGGCACATACAGGAAGGCACCCAACGTTGCTCTCGTCGACATGGACATGATCTGGAGTATGGCAACTCCAAATGTAGCAGATCGGCAAACGGAATATAGCACCCCAAACAAATGGTTGGACTACGTACACAAGGTGTCATCCATCATCCTTGCCCGCCATGGTGATGCTGACCGTATCATCTACGTGATCAACCCGTACGACACAGCATACTCGATTAAAGGGTAAGGCACATCTCCCCAACACCTACATGAAATTGGCAGACCTTTCCCCCTGCCAGAGCGTTCAAAACGCTGCTGTGTAGCGTCAGCAACAAGGGCCGGCTGCAAAATTGATATGCAGCTACCTGCCCGACCTAGCACAGAGTGTTGATGCAGCACTTATCTACTCAGTTGGCCCCCACAGCATCAACTTGTCAACCCAGCAACCAATGCAGAACTGCAGCTTTGACCAGTCTTAGGTTGACAGTGTCCTCTTTTCCGCTTACGCAGTTCTGCGTGAGTCAGACTACAGTGGCCCTGTTGTCATTGATGCCGCTGATACAGATGCTTATGTTGCGGCAGCAGTCCTCTGGCAGCAGCTGCCAGGTATGATCTGTATCAAGAGAAAGCAGGAGACGATCTTCTGCCGAGGCCTGGTAGCTGAATGGCAGACTACAGTAAGGGTTAAACGTCGGTGTATGACCGAGTGGCAAAGAGCCCTCTGGCACGATGGCAGCTCTCGCGGTGCAGAGAGAGCCTTGACCTCGAGGAGGAGGTGGTAGAGCTGCTCTTCAAGTTCACACAACATGTCATCTAAGGCAACAACAAGAGTAGCACCATAGCTGAGGCCCCGGCCGCGAAGTGGAAGAGAACGAAGAACAAATCATTCATCTGCCTGCCTCCAGATGCAGATAGCCTACGCCAACACAGCCTCCGTGCCAACTTGGTGTATCTAATGTGCCACCGTCCCTGAACCACCACCCCTTGCCACTCGGACATGGCTGGGAGCTGGTGGGTGATCGTTGTCGCCCTGTCCGCCACACGCGACCTGCATGCCCGACGCACCTATCTGCACCAGGGCCAGCTGAAGAGACCGGGGAAGATGACAATGAGGAGGAGGAGGAGGACGGAGATGATGATGTACAGAGGAGGAGAGGGATTAATTTGAATCTGATGATTCAGAATCGAGTGAGGCAGAATGTTATGATTCGGACTGGTCATATTTCTGAATGTCACATTGATTCGTCAGCAATAATGTCGTAACACTGTGTAACATAACATGCAAGCGTAATTGGTTACCTCTAAGTGTGTTTTAATTATGTTATGGGGCCATTTGGCTAAAAAAATGGCCAAATGTTTCAAATTATCAGGGTAAAATGATTGTTTTACATGTTTTAAGTGATAACTATTCAAGTTACATCCATTCAAAAAAGTTTGTTTTGAAGTATAATTAGTCCTCTTGTCAGATATTCATTAACCATTTTGGTTTTTACTGCAAGATATCCTTATGGGGGTAGTTTGCTTAAAGTACAGCAATACCAAGGTAAAATGGGTTTTGAAGTTAACTTTTTTCACTGAACATAGTTTACAAGTATTGTTTCTCTACTTATCATATAAATGCAAACTCAAAAATCCCACATATTCCCTTCTCGTTCAAAAGTTACGTTTTTCACTCTACGGAATGGCGGCCATCTTTGACCGGATGGCAACCATCTCGGATTTCTGGGTCAAAATGATGTCATAATGTCAAAGATGAGAAAAAACACATATAAATTGTGTAATCTCACCTAGTCATGGGTGTATCTAATAAGAGAATTTCAAATAACTGTTATTTCTGATCACTTGTTAGCTCTCAGAAAAACCTTCTGTAATTTTTGGTAACAGAATTACATAATAAATATATGAATTATGTGACTATCCATATCAAAATATGGCTTACGCAGTACATGTTGTTTTCTGAATTTTGAATACAAAAAAATATGAACTTAAAAATCTGCAAAACAAATGTAGATTAGTTAAGAGTTAATGGTAAGATGGAAGGTGTTTCCATTGGCCCTTGTTTTTCCATTAGTTTGATTCCTAAAAAATGACTAAATTAGAAACGCAATTAAACAATATTGTGAACCGACAACACAATTTCTTTACTTGGGCTTGAATTTTACATATGTTTTACATCAGTGGTACAACTGTTACACTGTTACAACAAGATTACATTTTTAGCAGTCAGGGCTCTCCAATACAGAATTGCCCAGTGTTTTTTTTATAGCCAAGATGGAGTTATCTACTTCAAATCCAATCAGCCAACCAAGTGATCAGAATTCAGTTGATACCAATACAGTATATGATATTTCATTATAAATTGTACTTGCTCAGAATATACATTTTTCATATACCAGTCATCCCGTTTTTAAGATGATTAAATAAGCATCAGAATAAATTAACAGAAAAAAACAATAGTTTTGAAGATACCGTTAAATTTATGTAATACCAATTAGCTACGCTTTCCTGGCAGGCCACCTAGCCTCCTGAGTAGGGGTCAAGCCAGGGAGCCACGAATACACAAATATTCTGTTCAGGCAGGTGCTGGCAAAATGTTAACAAGTAGCTTTTTGGGAGGCCCTGGGGTAACCTTAGAATCATTCAATCAAATACAAATTGTAGTCTCTTTACTGTAATCACTTAGCTGGCATTTTCTCTGGTTATTCATAGGAGATTACCAGAAATATGCAGCAGACAATATTAATAAATTACATATGGATTTCCACCCTATGGTTGTCTAGAATATTAATTGTCTAACGTTTTCAATTGTCACTTACAGATGACAATACTATTTCTAACCTGTAGACACCAAGGGCACATTTTGTAAAGATAATTAAGCATAGATCAAAGTAAACACAACTGGCATACAAAATCAGTAGTACAAACAAAGATATAGCTTAAAACATGCAGGCAGCAACTGTCCAGTGTAGTGTGCTAATTCTAGTTGCCCCAAAATACAGTCACCTACAGTTCTGCTAAAAGCCAGCAGGCGGAAATAGGCACAATTGTAACATTTTGCTTATTATGGAGGCCCTGAGATGCCATTACAAAAGACTTCTGAATTACAAATGTCTTGTGTACAATGAAAATACTCTCAGATGTGTCTATGCAAAATGAAAAGAAAAGCTTCAGAAAAGTTTTTGAATACAATAGGAAGACTTATTTGTTTTAATTTTTACGCCTTATATAACTCTAGGAGGCTTAAAAATGTGTCATTCAAATTTACATTTTGTACGCATACTGACAGTACAGTACCCTAAGAAACATGTATGCAAAACTTGAAAAACAGATCTTCAACAGTTCCTTAGATATGACAGCTAATGGCGTACAGCAGACACAAAGTGATGCCAAAAGTCTATTGGCCCAGACGACTAAGAATGGGCTCTCCTGGAATGTTCAAGAAACAATACCTATTCCAGTGCTTGAAATGTTATTCATCCATATTTATAAATAATCATTCATGATTAAAATCTTAAAACTGTCCACTCACATGCAACACTGACGGTCTGACTTTCTGTGGCCCAGATATCAGTCTTGACTCCAGGTCGAGTGACAAGACAATACAACTTTGTGTTGTGTTCACTGCGACTGAAGGACACTTTGTAGGTGGAATGTAGGTGAAACGTTTTGCCATCAGAGTTGAGCCCATTCAATTTGGGCAATTGAACACCTGTCTGCAGTGACCCATCTGGTCCCTTTCTCCAGTAAACTGCAGCCTCAGGTTTCACTCGACTCACATGACAAGTCACGTTCACCTCAGTGTTCTCTTTCACTCTTTGACCAAGGCCAGTCACAGACACTCCTTCTGGGTGCACTGAAACAATAAGAGCTTCACACATAGTATATTTCACATATAAGAACAACATTCATCCATTGATTAGCAACAGTATACTTGGACCTTTACAATGTCATGATAATTGCAAAGTAAGCACATAACCAATAATAGATAAGTAAGCCTCTAATCACATCTGGGAATAGACTAGGTAAATATAGCACAATATCCAATCCTCAGGATTGCTCAAAGCACTTTACAATATCCACCACTGTCTATAGCCAGGTACTCATTCATACAGCTGGGTGAGTGGAGCAATGTGGAGTGAAAAAATTGCCCACGGTTTATATGGCAGTCCGAAGCTCTACCCCTGAGCCACTGCAGATTACTTAGAAATGCCGAAGTAAAAACACCATAACTTGATTGAAACCAGGAACGCCTGAGAGCAGAGTAGAATGGGTAGATAGATGGGTAGATTATCTGTCGACACACTATTAGCTTTTGGGAAGCAGGCAATGTTATGTCCATATAAATACAAATGCAAACAGATTGTATGAACATGATAAAGCCCAATCCTGAATGTCAACAGTTAATTTCATGGTATTAGAGTAATATTATACCCATATCAGATTGCATTGTACTGGTTACATGTGTATTTAATAATACATGAACACAAGTATAATACTATGAATGAAATACAGTACTGTCCCACTATGCACAGCTCAATAAACATGTCACCAAATGCATCATTGCATTCAAATGCTTCACAAGCAGGATTTTGACACTTTACATGTTATTGTCATCATACATAAACTTATCTGGATATGGGGATATATATCATGACTGTCACTACCAGCAGGTTTTGTGAAGTTCATGTGTTATTGTAATGAAAACTGTTTATCATGAATGGTCAATCACCATTCATGTAAAACAGCTGCCATCAGATGCCACTGAGGTTACATTTTCTAAGTTCTCCGAGACATACCAATCATTTTCCAAAGGAAAACCTGGTCTATTTCCTATACAAATCATTTGTATATAGGACTTGAATTGTGAAGTGGAGTAATTTGATAAATTGCATCCATATCTGCATGAAAAACCTGATATGTACATTTAATGAAATAATTCCTATACATGTACCACATTTTTACCTACAGAATGCTATCATTATAGCATTGCGTTTATGATGTTGAACACTTATGCCCGACATCGATTATCTATCACCATGGAGAAATGATTGTGGATAGTTGTAGTACACTAACCCTCAAAGCTTTGTGGAGGACTGTTGTTGGATAAAGCATTGTGTCTTTTGCCACATGCTTTTGGAATAACCAAGATAGTGAATAACACTGTACAGTTTTACTGTGTGATATAGTATCTTCATACAAACCATTTTGTGGACACATAGGACAATCAGTGGTTAGTCACTGATGATCGCACTAATGGTGTGGGATATATCAATAACATCAATGGTGGCTAAGGAACTTACATTGAACACATTATTTATATTGTTCTTGTTGCACCAAAAGGAGAACGTATATGATTAGGATGGATGGAAATATTAAATCACAGTTAAAAAAGTCATGGAAATAAAGTCACAAGAAAAAAGGTCATGGAATTAAAGTCACAGTTTTGCCTAAGAAAAAGTCTAAGCAAATAAATTTACTAAATATATTTATTCAAATAGTATCTACTTAATACAAAGGTTTGGTTTTGCACACTTGAGCACAGTTGAAAGTATTTTTACTTTTTACATTCAAGTACCAGTGTAGGCCATTAACATTGATGGCTATTAACGATTATGGCCGCAAGCCCCAAAGTAACACAACTGAACTAATTGATGACAGTGAATGGGCCCTGAAATATAATGACCCATTTGCATCATAAACATTGCATCTAACTTACGAGCAAATGCCAGCATGTGACTGAAATCGTCCAAAATTATATCACATGACCAGAGGCCGACCATACTCTCATGGCTGATTTCATTGGCTGATGTTAAGAGTTTTTCAAAGGGATGTGCCAGGGTTAGTGAAAGCTGGTACTGATGTAATCAGCTGCTGCAACCCCTGGTGTCTGAGGATGATTTACACTCAGTTCTGGCTATCACTGGACACATCCTTTGTGGACAGCACACATCTGTCAAGTATCGCAGATACACAGAATTTGTGTAACTCCATAATACAAAGTAAAATTAGCCAATGATTTAACTTATTTTCCAGTGGTGAAATCACGTTGAGATAGTACTGTAATATAGTAATGGAAAAGTGAAAATCCGATGTTAAAAATTTCAAAATCATTACTAAGCATGTGATTTGCACAACTTTTAACTAAATCAAATATGATGAATGTGATGTGTCCTGTTTATTCTCAAGGATTTCATGTTCTACTTTTGAATGTTGCTCAAAGTGCCACACACACACACACATGCACGCATGCACGCTCGCACGCACGCACACACACACACACGCACGCAAAACACAGATTGTTTTCATACCTAAAGTGTGAAGGGTAACTTTAAAAGAGTAATTTTGGCACAGTGTCTTTTGAAGTATTCAATTAAAAACATATCCTTGCTTACATTTACTGAAACATACTGGTACTTTTATTCGCCAAAATATAAATCAACTTACAGGTTTAGGATAGTTGACAGTTCTGGAGTGGAAATGAAGACCAGCAATTAAGTTACCTTGCATATTAAGTATCTAAGTTTTATTTAAATTTCTATCATACTCAAAATATCGAGGATGACATGTAAGATAATAAATTTGTTGCATTGTCTTTTAATGCATTCATGTTCATAGTTGCTTTTATTGAATACTTTGTTATCATATTAAGAATGATTTTTGTCATATTTACTGAAGTATTGGATGGGCTTTATATCCAAATTCATAATGGATGCAGAACATTTTGCATTAATGCCGGCAATAATAAAATTGCCTAACCGAAAATTCTGATTATAATGTCTCGTGGTGAAATAATGTCATGATCAAAGCCTAGAGATGAATGATTTCATCACATATACTAAAATTAGTCGACACCATCTGCTCAGTTCACTTCAATTGTTCTTTGGCTGCAATGAAATACACTGTACAGCAGATAATATATGCTTAAACATTTAAACAAACAATTAAAAAACACAAAATACCATGGATTACCGTCAATTACCATACTCAACCATCAACAACAATGGTTGACAGTCAACTACCACGATCAATTGTCAAATGTCATGTTCGACCATTAACTACCATGGTCCACCGTCAACTATTGTGGCCCACCATCAACTATCATGTTCGACCATCAACTATCACAGTTGACCATCAACTACAATGATCGACCATCAACTACCGTTGTTGACCATGGTCAATATGATAATGGTCAACCATGTTTTGTTAAATGGCACCCTTTTTAATAGCCATGGTCAGCATAGCTTTATGCAGAGACCCGTCCACCCATCGTTTAGACGGGTAAAAACCATTGTGGATGGGTAGAAATATGGGTGGACGAGCAAAAAAACATAAAAGGTGTTCCAAAACCTTAGATATTGACAGTTATGCCTTAGAAGTGAGTGTAAATGGTGTCACATGTGTGTTTGTAGTCCATTTCAGGTCATCAGACACATTTTAAAGTTTGTAATCTGTGTTAACAGTTAACATCCATGTGTCCACCAAAAAATGTGTGACTGGCAATAATTTGGTCCTGCACGTTTAAACAAACAATAAAAAATAAAAAAAATACCATGGATTACCGTCAAGTACCATACTCAACCATCAACAACAATGGTTGACAGTCAACTACCACGATCGATTGTCAAATATCATGTTCGACCATTAACTACCATGGTCCACCGTCAACTACCATGGTCCATCGTCAACTACCATGGTCTACCATCAACTACCATGATCCACCAACAACACAAACAATTAAAAACCACAAAATATCATGGTCTACCATCAACTACCATGATCCACCACCAACACAAACAATTAAAAACCACAAAATACCATGGTCTACCATCAACTACCATGATCCACCACCAACACAAACAATTAAAAACCACAAAATACCATGGATTACCATCAATTACCATACTCAACCATCAACAACAATGGTTGACAGTCAACTACCACAATAGCTAAACCATGTGTAAACATATAAGCATAACTAAACATATATCACAAATACAAGACCAGGGTTGTGGGTGAACTTGTAGATCAGGTTTTAAGCTAGGGCGAAGGACCGAGCCTGTCACTCTGTGTGGGTGTCACGCTGACATAAATCGCAGAGCCATGACCCCATATGATATTTGTTTCAAATTGGGAAACCTCACGTTGTGTATAACATATCCGACACTACACCACTGATTTGGAGAATAATACATGGCATGGCTGTGGCTAAGAAGAAACTCGCCGAATCCCGGGATCGAATGCGAGGCCATCAAAATACCTGTCAGTGTTTCGAAGTTTCAGCGAGTTTCGACCACTTGTCAATGTCGCCTCAGCTTGTTACTCGCCTCTGCATTTCGGCTTCCGGCGGGTCTTGTTTACCAGCGCGTTCAGTTCTATCTTGAAAATGTTGGCCCTTATCGTTGCAACCGAAATTCAGCTATTTCTGAACGAAAATCATGTTCGCTTCACACGCCGGGTACACGAAGCGGGTGTAAACATCGCGACGCGCCACCTGGCGATTATTTTAACGGAATTTTAAATACAGTTGCCCGCTCTGCCTCTCAATGAGCCAGGCATTTGCCGACGTCACACATCAGTCAAAATGGCGCGACTTACGAACTTTGATGGAAAAGGTGTTCAATTTTTTATTAATAAACCACTGACGTTAAAAATGTGATTACCGTTCAAAATAGTTTGTTTTTATTAACTCTTTCACATGCATAGCATGTAACTTTTCCCTTTTGGGTCCCTTTAATGTTTAAAAAACATGGAATCATATACATAATTATACAGTAATCAATAATTATTAGCAAAAACACTGATCTCCCATGACCTACAAATCATACTACACTAACTAAACAAAATAAAATACAATACAATGTCTGCTAAAGCAGGGATGGAGGGTGGGACCACATAAAGCCTGATGGTCAGTGATCATAGTGCCATTTAGCAAAACATAATAGTTCATGGATGACCACAGTCCATTTCGGCTCGGTTGAAAGCCAGAAATATTGGTGCAATTACTGACTCATTGTCAAACTATATTCCAGTCATTCAACAACAAACAAATTGCATAGTAAGCTTAAAGCCATTTTTATATTCTACATTACATTATAATTACAGTAAAACCTATGTTGTGTGACCTCCATCATGAGCGACCACCCGTCTTGAACGACTGCTATCCTACTCACGGATCGTTTCTGATTAACATGTACCGTAAGCGACTACCTGCCAAACACAACCAGCAACCACACAAATTGTTCATGTGACCGTTGTTTGTACCTGCTAACAGCGAACAGAACATGTTTTGCCATCAGATTCGATTTCACTAAATACCTGTATTTTCAATTTATCTGATTGGTCGAATTATGTGATTAGTATATCAAAGTGCGCCAGGGTGAGGGAGACGACGAGGAGGAGGTGCCATGATACAGCCGGCACCGGTGCCGCTCACATTTCAGTAGAAAGCTGAACATCTATGGGCACTGTGTGAATTCAGCATATTCACAAATCAGCCCCAGTTCACTGCTTCAATTTGCCAGGCGGAATAATTGCTTGAAACTGAACAATGCAATAAAGCAAACTGCTTTAAACAGACAGTGATAGATGCATTACTTTTAAGTGATGATCTTAGGTGAACATGCAGTGCTCGAGGTATTTTCAATGGATAGAAATGTAAATCTGATATTGACAATGATGAATATAATACACTATTAACTCGTATTGCAATGCGTTTGTACCTTGTCTTATGCATAATCCTAAATACAAAATGTATTACTGATCATTTATTTATTTTTTATATTAGTACAATGAGTGCCTGCATTTGTACATTATACACACATGCGTGTATACATTCATAATTATTCCGACATGATTTTGTTTGCAACCTGTTATAAGTCATCACCTGTCTTAAGTGATCGCTTTTGCTGGGCTGAGGGGCGGTCACCCAAAACAGATTTTACTGTACCAGAAAAAGTCCACCAAGATCCACTTGGTGGAACATCACCATTTTCACATTGTCAAATGATCGTATGTCTAACTGAAATATAGGGGGATACAATGTCATGTAGTTCATTGTGCTTTTAAATGGTACAGTCATCTTGCAGTAATCTTGGAGTAACCTTTGATAAAAACGTCAGTTTCAAACAATATATATCGAAAACATGTCGCTGTTATTTTTTTCATATCCATGATCTTTGCCGTATTCGCCAGTATACCTCACTTTCCATAGCCAAAACCATAGCAACAGCTCTAGTATGCAGCAAACTTGACTACTGCAATTTCCTCCTATACAATACCACAAACACGGATATAGCAACATTTCAATGTGTCCAAAATTGTTTAGCAAACGTTCTCCTCATTTTTCTCACTCAGTGCCTCTTCTGAAATCATTGCATTGGCTCCCTGTGCACTATCACATTATTTTAAGATGTATGCAATAACCTATCAAGCCCTTTCATCAACACACGCAGCATATTTGCTCCAGCAAGAAATTCCAGACAGCTACGATCAATTAGTAGTAACCCTCTTTACATTCCCTGGTTGAAAACAAAAGCAGGAATCCGAACTTTCGCTGTTGCTGCACTAAGTCTGTGGAATTCGCTTCCTACCAGAGTTAACAAAAATCATAACGAAATAACGATAATGTAATTCCGCCAGCATCTAAAAGCCTATCTCTTTCAAGCTGTCTGCCCTCCTTAGATTCCTAACACCTTCATCCACCCGTCAACAACTCTCGCATTGTTATACGATTACGAGATTGCTTAATCCCTTGGCTTTTGTTATGCCGCTGAGCTTGATCTTTGAGGATATTGGTGGAAAATAAGTCATCAACATCATTATTATTATTATAACAAGTTTATTTTAAATGAATATAAAATCCATAATGTTATTCTAAACACATCTGTAAATTATCGTAATTAGCACATACTCTGATTTTTGGACTATCCCATCAATCTATTGTTTGACACCAAAAAAATAACAATAGCAGTTATGATACTGTTTTAGTTAGTACTACATGTCAGCTTTTTAGCTCATGATAGAGGACGCACACATTTCAGCTCATGACAGAGATTGCAAAACCTGACATTATAGTTGCATGTGAAACATTGCTGAAGCCACCGTCTACTGCAGACGCAGTGAATTCATGCCATCCGAATATGACCCTCTTTTCAGGAAAGACCAGGTGGATGGCTATGGAGGGGTCATGATTGCTACCAAGACTGGATTAACTCCTGGACAGTTAATGATAATGACGCCGTGTGAGATGGTTGCAGTAAAATCCAAACCGCAAATACTTCTATCAAATATAGTTGGATTTAATAGACCCACAGATAATAATATTGACTACCTATGGTACTCTATGTGATGCCGTATTCAGGCAATTCCCAAACAGCCCCCTATGGATAGCAGGAGACATAAACATCCCAGATATCCAGTTGAAAACAAACACTGTGTTAAAACATCAGTACACAAAACAGATAAACGAAACTTCCTGAACACATTTTCCATGCTTAACCAACTCAAATGGTCACTTTCTCAACAAGAATTGACAACACCCTAGATGTTTTCTTCACAAATCGGCCATTTCTCATTAACAGCTACAAACCAATACCAGGGATTAGTGATCAACGTAAACTCAAACATTTTACTAAAAAAAACATAGACATATTCAGAGGATGATGCACATCTGGCACATGACAAAATATCGTGAAATAAAAAAGCTATCCCAAAATGTGTACCATGAACACAGCAATTCCATGCTGGACACACACAATCAAAATGAGGAAAACCTAAAGCATATCTGGTCCTTCATCAAAGGCAAAAAGAAGGAAAACAGCGGAGTATATAGCCCCACTCATGAATAATGGCACTGTTCACAGCGACAGCCAAGCTAAAGCTGACATTCTTAACATGCAGTTCTCATCGGTTTTCGCCGATGGAGACACAAAGCCATGCTCCAAGTCTGGAAGTCAGCCCAAACAGCGAATTACCACATATCAGAGTGTTTGAAGCAGGAGTGAGAAAATTACTGGAAGCCATCAAATCCCACAAAGCCCCAGGACCAGACGGGATCCCAGCAAATAGGCTGCTAAAATATTATGCCTGTGCTATCACACACATACCAGGCATCACTTAACCATGGAAGAGTTCCAGCAAATTGGAAGCATGTCAGGGTCATGCCAGTGTATAAGAAAGGAGCAAGAACCTCTCCTTCGAACTATAGACCTATATCTATCACATGCATCGCCTGCAAGACATTTAACAAGATTTAACAAGATTGCCACCTAGAGATTCAACTCTAGATGGCGGGTGGACTAGGAAGCCATTTGGCTTATCGAGAGTCCAACCTATCTATCTAAGTATACCCCGCCCGTCTTAGGTATATGTCGATTTTATTTTTAAATATATTAACACTACTAGCACCTACACAATCAGCTGATAATATGTTCCATTCGTTTACTGTTACACTATATTTTGCCTAATTAATCCAATAATTTGGTTTCCCTTCGCTGCTGCAATTCCACACTGTTCTGATATCTTCATGTCAGCACTAATAGTTAACCCTAAGTCATTTTCCTTTAAGGTAGTATTTAGTACAGTACCACCCATTGTATATTGTGCATTTTCATTCCCATGTCCTGTGTGGAGGCACTTACACTTTCCAAAATTAAACAGCATTTGCCACTTCTCAGACCATTCTATCAACTTATTAAGATCATCTTGTAAATGCTGTCTATCTGCATCACTTTTAATTTTCCTAAACACTTTTGTGTCGTCCGCAAACTTCAACACCTTGCTTGTTATGTCATCATCCAAATCATTGATATATATTAATAATAAAATAGGTCCCAGTACTGATCCCTGCGGTACTCCACTCAAAACTGATTTCCAATTTGAAACCTCCCCATCAACTACTACTCTTTGTCTTCTATCAATAAGCCATTTTTCTATCCAGTTGATCATACCATTTCCTATGCCATGGGCCTTTAGTTTAAGTAGTAGTCTTTGGTGTGGCACTTTGTCAAAGGCTTTTTTAAATCCAAATAGATTATATCTACTGGTGATCCCTCATCTACCCACTTTGTGACATCTTTGTAACACATTTGTTAAGCATGACCTCGCTTTTAAAAACCCATGTTGAGATGGGTTTATCAATTTATTTTTAACAAGAAAATCAACCAGGTGATCTTTAATTAGTCTTTATAATAGTTTGCAAATCACTGATGTTAAACTCACTGGTCTATAGTTCTCTGACTTGTTTCTCGAACCTTTTTTAAATAATGGTATAATGTTTGCTTCTTTCCATTCTAACGGAACTATTCCCTCCTCTAATGACAAATTGAACACTGTTGCAAGCGGTATGCTGATTTGTTCTACAATTTCCAATAGTAATTTTGGAGGAATCCCATCCACTCCAGGTGATTTATTATCCTTCATGTCTCTTATTTTCATAGCTACCATTGTTGGG
Source organism: Ridgeia piscesae (assembly GCA_025642075.2). NCBI lineage: Eukaryota > Metazoa > Annelida > Polychaeta > Sabellida > Siboglinidae > Ridgeia > Ridgeia piscesae. Next base: position 40,135 of record JAODUO010001225.1, on the reverse strand, counting down.
GTTACAATTAGTTGTCCTAAATAGTCAAACTCTCTCCCTTCGAACTTAGTCTCAAGTACTGGTAATATACTAATATCTTCCCTGGTAAACACCGAACTAAAGTACTCATTTAGGTTTTCTGCCATTAAGAATCACTCTGTTATTATGTTTCCATCACTACCTTCTAGAGGACCGACCTTATCCTGAACTTTCTGTTTACTTCGAACATACGCATACAAACTCTTGCTGTCATGTTTTATATTAAAAGCTATTTTTTGTTCGTAGCTTCTCTTTGAATTTCTAATTTCAGCTGTAGCTTGATTAAGTGCTTCTTTATAAATGCTATAGTCTTCTTCACTTCCAGTATGTCTATATCTCTTCCACATCATTTGCTTGTACTTGATTTTTCTAATGGCTTCCTTCGATAAGTGTTTCTTCTTTGACCGTTTCCCCTGTTTTTTCAACGGAACAAATTTGTCAACGATGCAGTCAATTTCACTCTTTAAAATATTTCAGCATTCTGTTGCTGTCTTATTCTTCAGTGTTTTATTCCAGTCTATCTTTGCTAAATATTCCCTCATGTCCTTATATCTTCCTTTGTGAAATTGTTTCCTGTACCTTATTTTTCTATTCCGTTCTCCCTTTACTTTGATGATAAAATGTATCTGGTTGTGATCACTACACCCCAGTGGCTCACATATTTTGACATTATCAACAAATTCCTTCTGTGAGCTCAATACTATGTCTAACACATTCTCGCCCCTGGTTGCTTCTAACACATGTTGAGAAAGGAAATTATCTTGAACTAAATTTAAAAACTCTTGATCCTCTCTCCCGGTACTCTGTAGAGATGTCCACTGTATATGCCCATGGTTAAAATCCCCCATAATAATACAGTCCCGTTTACTCACTTCTTTGATAGCGTTATGTATTTTTTTCATTCTCTTCTACGCTTATGTTTGGACTCCGATACACTAACCCAACAGTTAATGTTGAGTTTCCTGTAACTATGTTACACCAGACAGCTTCTTCACATTCTGCTTCTTTTTCTAATTTTATTTCCTAAGCCTGGATGGATTCTTTAATATATAAAATAACTCCGCCTCCCCTTCTTCCTAATCTATCTTTCCTAAACATTACATATCCTGTCAGTCATTCCTAATTCGGCTTCTGATATATTGGGGGTGGCCCAAGATTCAGTTATACCTATTATGTGAGGGTCAATATCTTCTACCATATTGTTTAGTTCATTTCGTTTGTTCACTATGCTCCTTGCATTTAAACAAACACATTTATAACCAAATTCCGTATATTTCTTTTTGCTATCTTTATCTATGCCTCTAATATTTGACTTCTCTGTGTATCACCCCCTGCAAAACTAGTTTAAAAAGTTGCAACCTGTTCCATTGTCCATCGATCGAAGCAGGTTCTCGGAGAACACTGCTGCGCCCATGGAGGCCATCTGTCATATACATATCTTCTTTCCCAACAAAATATCCCCACAAATCTACAAATCCAACTCCTTCTTCTTCACACACCTGCTCTAGTAATGCGTTAATTGCCATCCTCTTGCAGATACTATACATTACTCCCCTTCCCCTCATCACTGGCAAGATTCCTGATAGTATGATCTGTTCAACTCTTGTCTTCTTCAGTGTCTCTACCAACTCTCTGTATCTCTTTACTATCCTGGTTGTTCCACCCCTGTCTGCATTGTTCGTCCCTACGTGTACCAATATAGACCCCCCTTGGCCATGCCCCAATACGTTCTCTACCAGTTCAGTCACATGCTCTATCCTAGCCCCCGGAAGACAAACAACAACGTCTTCTCCTTTGCTTAATGTCCTGTCTGTCTTTCGCAAAATGGAGTCTCCCATAAATACCCTTTCTGTTCTCAATGCCCCCTCGATCACTGCTTCAGAGTAGCTCCTCCGTTTTGCATCTCCCTGGTTGCTGACTTTCCCCCTGCCGCTTTCTCTGTTGTTCCTTTCCTTCCTGTCTCTTTTCTTCCTGTCATCGTCCTTGTTATCGACTTCCGTTTGGTCACATCTACTCTCACTTGCGTTCTTCCATTCGTCTTTCCTCCTGTCGCATCTACTTCTCTCATATCCTGTCCCCTTTGTAAAAACCCACCCGCTTAATATTTAATGGTGTATAAAATATAGCGTTATTAGTCTAGAAAGTATTACTTAACACAGAGGCAAAACCAGAGCAAGGCCAAATCGGCGGACACAAAGCCCCGGCGAATTCTAAAGATGTTTACCCACTCGAGGGCTTCAATGGAAACCCATCCTGGACCACACCGGCGGAGCGGATCTTAATAGTCATATATTACCAGCGAGTGATTTACTGAACATTGACTAAATCCTAGCGGAGACAGTTTGGACAAAGGTTGAATTTGTATAGATTTGCAGGTGTTTCTCGAGTACGTGATGATGTTAAACTAGCGTCTTTGGGCAAACCTTGCGACCGGAATTGTTAATTACACATGCGCACAGATGCACACTGGTTAATTTAACGGTTTACAATAAAAGGAGAGAGCGTGGTTTTAATCAGAGAGAGACCGGAGAGACCGGGGAGAGCGGAGATCGAGAGCGACGGAAGATGCTCGCGACTCTCCCTCCTTTTGGCTGCCTAAATTAAAACATGAGTATGAGACTGAAGCTCATACTTATCGAGATTATCAAAATTACCGGCATGTATTTAGAATTTTAAAATGTAGGAGCGCTGTAGTGGACTGGCAACAGACACGCAGTGACTTCGATGTTACTAGTACTATGTTAAAGTCTATTGCCAACGCAATGTATATCTTTTGAAATTATATATACGAACGTGAACTTCAATTTGTGAATAAAATATCCGAGCGTCTGTCACTTTACCCTGAATCGGGAGTTAAACCGATTCTGGTGAGCGCACACGAGAAGAGCGTGATACACACCAACGCACGCACACTCACACAAACTTCCCCCCGCGCACGCGTCCCAAGGGGGGTCGTTCTCTACACCTTGTCCCTCCCTCCTTCTCTACTGTCACTTTCTCCCTTTTCACCTTCCTGCATGTCATGAGAACATTGAAACATATCATACACAGTAACTTAATGGACCACTTGGAATGTCACAACATCCTGTCTGGCCATCAACATGGGTTTCGTACATGCAGTTCCTGTGAAATTCAACTCATTCAAACAGTCGACGACCTTGCAAAGTGCCTCGACGAGGGTGGTCAGATTGACGCTGTGCTGCTGGACTTCTCAAAGGCATTTAACAAAGTGCCCCACCACTGTCTGGCAACCAAACTCTTATCATTACAGTATGCGAGGAAATATGCTAGAATGGGTGAAAAGCTTTCTAAGCAGCCACACACAGGAAGTGATCCAGGAAGGGAAAAAGTCTTCATCGGCCGCAGTGACCTCAGGCTTCCCACACGGATCTGTACTTGCACCCATCCACTTCCTTTGCTACATAAACGATCTACCAAACCAAGTTTCCTCAGCTGTACAATTCTTCACTGACGACTATTTCATATATCGCAACATCAACACAAAATATGGCGCAAACAACAAAGACAGGCTGCAAACATGGGAATAATAATAATAATGTTTTTCTATAGGGTCATTCGCGCATGGCGGATCGATGCGCTGTACAAGACATATAATAAATGTATTAATAAATATAAATGTAAATTATATAAATTAATATAAATCAAATTTTTGGTTTTAAGATGTTCACTAGTAAACCTTTGTATGTAAATTATATAAATCATATAAATCAATTTAAAATAAATTAAACACTGTTTCAAAGATATAAAGTACTAAACCTTTGTATGTAAATTATATAAATTAATATAAATTAAAACCTTTACTAAATCTGTGTATGTAAATTATCTATACATTAATCTAAAATATAAACACTGACTAAAACGTGTATAACACCAAAAAGAAATTATAAAACAGTGTCCGTCATTTCACACCAATTTGAATTAATTGAAATGTTTAATAATAAGATATGTCTTTAAACACTTTCTAAACTTAGATAATGTTCCAGATGCACGAATGTTCACAGGTAATTCATTCCATAGTCGTGGTGCTGCTGCGCCAAATGCCGAATCGCCAATACACTTCTTAGTTATGCCTTGGTGCAATATTGGCGCATAGTTCTGGCGTAGGCGTCCGTCACGCTTTCGTGGTTGAACAAGTTCAGCAAGATAAGACGGTGCCAAACCAGTCATGCATTTAAAAGTCATTGCCAGGCAATTTGGCTCTCAACTGGCAGCCAATGCAGCTCCTTCAACACTGGTGTGATGTGGTCGTGTTTACTGGTGCATGTTATTAGCCTGGCTGCATTGATCTGGACACGCTGAACCGAGCTGTCTGTGATAACGTTATGCTATGTAAGAGTGACTTGCTGTAGTCCAGGCTAGAGGTGACGAGAACGTTGACTGCATTTGTCACGGCTTCGGTTGTTAGCTAGTGCCGTATTGATAAGAGTCTGTATAGATGGTAGTTACATGCGGCACACACAGCAGTCACATGATCTGTCATCGACAGATGTTGGTCCATGTGAACTCCCAGATTCCTGAAGCGGTCTGATGGTGAAACCGTATCATCTCATATAGTAAAGCAACAACCCCTGTACGTCTTCAGTTGATGTTTTGATGTAAAGATTTCAACATGTGCCACGCATCGTTTGACTTCCCCATTACAGTCTGTGAGTCGCCTCGCAGGTCTGTAATTCTTTGACAGGTCTTTGTCGAGAGTGTCGGATTTGAGAAGCGTTTTTACTATTGCTGTCCTCAAAGTGAACGGAAAGACTCTTTGCTTAAAGCTGTTATTCACTATTGCCACCAGATAACGAACGTGTACACCTACTCTTTTCTTCAACAGATCAGTGGGGCAAGAGTCCAGACTGCATGTTTTTGGAGGGCACAATCTGATGATGTTCTTTATTTCCTCTTCACTCGTGGGTAGCAGTCGATCGAGTTCATTTGACAAACGTTGGCTGCCAGTGTCGATAGAATAGTCTTCGTCTTGGTCAGCATTGTGCTTATCTGCATTCTAATTCCTTGTGTTTTCTCTGCAAAGTAGGTTGCGAAATCGTTGCACAGTGCTTCAGTGTTAGATTGTGGAAGAATTATTCCCGGTGGCTTTAACAGAGTGTTAACTACACGAAAGCATGTTCGCTGGTCAAGTGATGACAACCCTGACTCGTCGTGAGTACGCTTCGCTCGCTTAATCATGTTGTTGACCGCTGTTCGATGCTCAACTAACATCTGGCGATGCACCTCGAGTTTTGTTGATCTCAATCTCTTCTTGTTTGCACATCTTAAGACCCTGGCTTCATGGATGTTGTCATTATACCAAGGTTCCTTGCGTCGGCAAGCTTTCATTCTCACAGTAACTGGGGAATGCAAGTCAATGGTTGATAAAAACCACATGCTCGTACTGGCCAATCATGGTATTTACATCTAGAGTATTATTATATATACCTACAGATGCAAGACGTGAAGAAAGGTCAGTTTCGAGGCGAGCGAAATCAAGTCTGCGAAAATCATGCAGCTGGCACGAACAGGCACAGGGCTAGCCGACGATAGATGGAAAACGACACTGTAGTGGTCTGATATGCTGCAGGGGTACGCTGAAGTTGATGAAACGATTGAACTAGATGAGCGTGTTATCACCAATTCTAACATGTGTCCCTTCATATGTGTGGGTTCTGTGACATGTTGTTTTAAGTTGTTTTCTGCTAAAATGTCATGCAATACCTTTACATCAGGCGCACTATTAAATTCACAGAGAAGATAGAAATCACCGACAATGAGGATGTCTTGCTGTGTAACAACTATTTTGTTTATGTACGTTGCAAATTCGTCAAGGAATGACTGGATGGAGGTGGTCAGCGAACGGTAAATGATGACAACATGCACAGGCCTCGACGTGTGCGTTGAGTTAACGTCTAAATATTCAAATGTGTCATATCGTTTGGTTGTAGTCTTGCGGAATTTATATGCCGACTTGTATAACAATCCGACACCGCCTCCTCGCTTCAACGAACGGCACTCGCCAATGAAGCTTCAACCTGGCGGGGTTAACTCGTTGAGAACAGAAGTCTTGCTTGGTTTGCACCATGTTTTGGTCAGGAACATTAAATCAGTTTTTTGATCAAACGTGTGTTCTTTAACTGTTACTGGTTTATTACAGACAGATCGAGTGTTGAGGAGCACACACGTCACAGCACTGGTAAGAGATCGATCAGAGCAGCTTGGTGATTCCGACGAAGTCAGTAAAATCAAGCTAGCATAGTTGATACCAGTTTGTTTAACAACAGAGTTCCTCGTCGTTGTCACAATGGGTTGAATTGGTTTTGGTGCTCGCAGAAGAAACCGACTGCAAGTGTTCCCTCTGTGTGTTGGTATTGCATAACAAATGTCCAATTGCTTCAGGTTATAGTAGACCTCCCTGGAGACGCGCATGAGCGATTTCATGGCTTGGCAAAATTGGTGACTTGTGTAAGCGATCATCATGGCGAGACAATTACCCCTTGTGGCAGTTCAGGCGCGCACGAATACAACGAAAAAGTGGCTGATGGAGTCTAACCCAGAAAAATGCAACATAATCCAAAACACTTGAACAATAGGACAACAAATTGTCACCAATGACTCCATCCAAAGGAGGTTAAAGGCGCCAGACCTCTGTCTCGGAATGACCACATCAACAATGTGACAAAGAATGGCAACAACACCACAGTCTTCATAAAGCGCAACATCAACAGATGCCCAAGGCCATTGAAACAAGTTGCCAAACGTTTGTTAGACCTTTCATGGAATATGCGTCAACGGTAAACGTTAGCGATGTATGTGACGACTACATTCAAGAGTGATGAGCTCAAAATAATAATAAGAAGATATATATGTTAACATGGAAAAGTCCACTGAAGACCGTGTGGTGGAACATTGTCATTTTTTATGATAATAACAAACTTTCTGTAGTCGCTGCCAGTCATTTTTGCCACAGTGAAATGTAGGGATGTAGAGGCACAAGTTATTTGGGCTCTGTTATGTATTTTGTTTGATCATTTTGTACACCTTTTTGCACATTACATGGAACCATAATGGATTATTCGATCCAATGATATATAATACGTTTCATTTTATTTTCATTCAATCAACAATGTGAAGGTCTGACTATGGGGGCGTTGCTTCTGATGAGATGTGGATTAGTTCATACACCTACACGCTATAAGACTATAGACCTTCTACTAGTTTTGATATGAACTAATGCTGGAATTGGGAAGCAACACACTGAAAGTCACAAGAGTTTGAAACTTGGAAAACATGTAATCACAGGATTGTTACTAGGCAGGCCTGTCGTCTGATTTAGTTATCAAGAAAGTGCTGATGTGAAGTGGGAAAACCAGAGGCAGTTTAATGTGTGGGCATGTTTTGGTGGCAATTATGCCTGCTTCAACATGATATTTCCTGCCACAAGTGTAAAAGATGTAATCAGTGCATTGTTTTCTATCTACATGCTATCACATGTCTACAAGATAGTCTACTGGTAGTAATTATTATAAATATTCAATTTCAACAACTTTGTAGTCCTGACGTTACCCGTCTACTAATGCTTGGCTTGTATATGTTCATTACAGACATGCTTTAAAGCCTTTGATGCATGAGACACAAAATTGCAATCAATTGTTTTATAACAAATAGTGCACTTTTCCATGGAAACTGTTTGTGGCATTTTATGTATTTCCTTTTGTTTGACACATATACTAAGTTTATAATCAAGAAATAATCATATTGTTATTGTTGATTTTGATGTCCTTTTTTCCTAGTATATGTGTTGATAAATGGAGACTTCCACTAGTTTCCACTGCTTAAGTTGACATAAAGCTGTTTACTGAACTCTTATATATTCAAAACCTACTTTCATTGAAAGGTGCTGCTTCCAAGTGATTAAAGGACTTTGGTATAACAGGGAGAGCTTTTGTGGTTATGTTATTGTTTACAAACAGTTTGCAAAATAACATGATTCTTCATAACTCTTCTCCCCAGACCTTCTGCTACAGTCACGGAACCATGACCTCTGTGTTGGTTCTAGATACTGCATCAATGCAGTTGTTTTCTCACTCTATGTGTATATGGAACATAATCCCCGCACAAATCATTGACATAGAAAGCTTCATTATATTGTAAACGGCCATTACGAACCTTCCAATCTTCACCAAAAAATCAATACTAATAAAAATAAAAACATTAAATATATATTATTATTATTAATAATTTAAGCTCTGCATATGCATGTGTTGTGTTGGCTCAAAATTGGGCTATTTGGAGTCTGCATTAAGAACTGTGGTTGAAAATACCTTCTTGTGTGCATAACTCAGTAGCATATAAATATGAGCTAACATAAATTCAAATAATGGCATTTGATTGTCACTATCACTGGTGTGATGATCCTAATTATAATTATGACCATACCATCCACATCATCTCAGTAGCATATAAATATGAGCTGACACAAAATCAAATAATGGCATTTGATTGTCACTATCACTGGTGTGATGATCCTAATTATAATTATGACCATACCATCCACATCATCTCAGTAGCATATAAATATGAGCTGACACAAAATCAAATAATGGCATTTGATTGTCACTATCACTGGTGTGATGATCCTAATTATAATTATGACCATACCATCCACATCATCTCAGTAGCATATAAATATGAGCTGACACAAAATCAAATAATGGCATTTGATTGTCACTATCACTGGTGTGATGATCCTAATTATAATTATGCCCATACCATCCACATCATCTCAGTAGCATATAAATATGAGCTGACACAAAATCAAATAATGGCATTTGATTGTCACTATCACTGGTGTGATGATCCTAATTATAATTATGACCATACCATCCACATCATCTCAGTAGCATATAAATATGAGCTGACACAAAATCAAATAATGGCATTTGATTGTCACTATCACTGGTGTGATGATCCTAATTATAATTATGACCATACCATCCACATCATCTCAGTAGCATATAAATATGAGCTGACACAAAATCAAATAATGGCATTTGATTGTCACTATCACTGGTGTGATGATCCTAATTAAAATTATGGTATTTGATGTAAGTCTGGTGACCATTCTATTCCCATCATCACTTGTGCCCTTCCAGTGTGATGTTACATAACACAGTGCTTCGACCAGGCATTTATTCTCAACTTTTACTAGTGGTGGCACATGTTCAGAAAGTATTTGCAGTATTTATGTTGACTGGTGATTTGCATAGCTGTATATTTTGCTGTGACAAATATTAAGACGAAGATGTGTCCAATAATTGTGTTATGAATAGCAGTAAGAAATTGCCACAACACTGTGACACACACAACACATTCATATCCTACTCCATGACTTCATGTTGATACGGATTGTTTCATGTGAACCTAATTAAATGATTTGCACGAGTTAGTATAACCAATTTAAAATGGCAAACACTTGATGAGCATCGACTGACAATCACGTGGGAAATGGATAAGTCATTGTTTGGATGAAAAGGACAAAATACTTCCAGCAAGAGCCAGTTTACAGAGACCATAACACTTAAAATAATCACAAACAGTGACACCAACACAGCTTTTTCATTCAGTCTATTATTACTTACTATTACTTATTATTTACTAGACTCATCACCAATGTTGACTCAAGAAATAACGCTGGTTGCAGTGAACATGTTAAATGAGACCTTGCAACATGTATGGTCACTCATTTAATTATAAGATAACTGTTTAGCATCCTTCTCATATGATCAGAAAAGGCTATGCGAGCAAAGTGTTATTAACTGATCTGTTGATAAAAAATTGGTCACCCAGCTGTTTTGAATTTAGTTGGATGATACATTATTTGGGTATCAAGTTCAAGAAAAATCTTGATAATTTAAATATTTTAAGTTATGTGAACAGGGCAATTCCATGAAAAGTAAGCCTGAGAAGTGACTTGGTATAATTGCACTACAATAGGAAAATATTGACCAATTTATTACATATCCTTGTTATGGAACAAGTTAAAACATTATTTAAACAATTGTTTTCTGCAGAATAATGGTCATTTTGCATACAGGTATGAAATACCATTTTGAAATTTTAAATACCTCATTGTGTTTTAAAGAAATTAAACGGATTACCCCTTAAAATTAAAAGAAATGAAATTTAAACTAATTTTTTTTAAATTATATATATATATATATATATATATATATATATTATATATATATTATATATATTATATAATTTTATATATTTCTTATTCACCATGAACATAACACCACTCTGAAGTCCTTTGGACTATTTAGTATAAAAAGAAGGGCTCTGAAGTCCTTTGGACTCACGATGAGTCACCAAAACACATTTCATTATGAATGAAATGTGCTTTGGTGAATTATAGTCACTGCCTAGTCTCTACACTGTAATCATCTAATTTGCATTTTCTCTGGTTATTCATATGCAATATATCTTTAAACAGTAGACTCTAAAGTCATATAAATTTAAAGATAATATAAACACAACTTGCACAGGTAGTATAAATTATATATATATATATATATATATATATATATATTATAGATTAAAACAAGCGGCAGCAACTGTACAGTTTAATTAACAGGGATCTAATGTGTTATGGATACAGTACTTACCACTGCACTAGAGAGCAATTTAACACAGTGAAAATGGAGAACAGAAGGCCAGGAGTACTCTATAAAAACAGCATTATGCAGGTTGTCTGAATTTCTGTGAGCACATTGTGTACTGTGGAGTGAGTAGAAAATTATGATGCTTTTGTGTAGCATGGCATCAGAGCTGTCAAATTATGATGGCTGTCAATCGGTGCATTTCTGCGTATTAATACAGTTGTCATTTGGCGATATAAGCAGGGACAATCCGTAGGTGGTTCAAGCAGAAATGGAAGGATGTAAGGTTTGAAAGAAGTTTGTGGGAGCCTGATGTATGAGAAGTTCACAAATTTTTCACAGAATGTCTGTCTATGGAGGGTAAATATGCTGTTAAATTGTCAGTAACAGATCTCATCAAGATTAGTAGGAAATGAAGGAAACGTTATAATAGTCGCCTATGGAAAATGCAAACGTGGTCTGACTACTAATTGAAAAATTATCCGTTTTGACATAAGAGGCACGAAAACATGGTTTCAGCAATGTGTGAGGTTGTTTTTGCTGCATTTGAAAGTGCTATTGACTGGAATACAATGGAGTCATTATTTACTAATAATGCTGCATCTAAGAGAATTATTAAAAATAATTAGCAAGCTAGTTACCGTGTGATATGCAAGGAAAATACATTGACAATATTGGTTGTGTGGAAGTTACACAATGCATTTTACACACGCTCTATGCATAATATCCAACAATGAAGACAGCAAGTTTGTGCTTCAATGTCCCTGTTCAAAAGCGTGAATATTTTGTTTCATATATGAAAAATGCGCCCAATTAACAATATATTTCTAGTACGATGATGTTAGCTGCCATTACATTAATTGTACTTTGTATGCAACATCTATTAATTTGTGTTTCTTATCACCAAATACTCAAATGAACATGTGTTATCTTCCTATTTGTTAATCCTAATTATGTGACTCTTGCTTGTATCATATTTAGAACACACAATAAACATCAATGAGCGAGGAACATTTTATTACACCCCACCCCCTAAACACAGCTTCTATTTTAGTCAATTGTTGGTCGCCGTATGAAGCAGATTATCCACGCGCATCTAAAAAATTAACTATCTATCACCTGCTTATTATAGCAACACATATACCCTAACTGAAAAACCGAACACAATTGAGAATATATTTTAATATACCCCAGATGTGACTGAGAATAAGAAAGCAGCACACGTTTTCTCCAAGTATGCACCGACTGCTGTAATCCCAATAGCTCCGAATAACTTGCGCACACACCCCCGTCGTATATAATAGCCACTATTGGCTTCTTTACGACGTATCCCATTCAGATTCAGCTTCATTGATGCTCATGCAAACTAAAATGGTCACCTAACAGAAGTGTCAATATGTTGAAATTGTCTACAAGAACTAACATACCATCCCTGTCGACAGTCTTGCACTTCTCAGCTGTAATATAACCAAATTATACAGATATTTGCATATGACATGTCAGATTAAACTAATCATATACATAAGTGATCTATAGTCTGATAAGAAACTATATCAGTCACTGGTATTTTGCATTTCTATCCAATTCGTCAACACCTAAAATGCTTTTAATGCACTGTAAACTGGATATGTTTTAGTAACTAAATTATTACTACTACAATGAATGCGGTTACAGCGATCAAGTTGCGGTAGAGGGTGCAGCAATTGTCTATTCAACATTTGCACGTGTCTATGATATCCCTGTCCAATTTTTTTCTGAAATTCACTATTCTACCAGCAGTATCTAATGTTTTCAATAGTGTACCCTGGTATGCACAGTGAAATAATTTGTGACAAAATAAAAGACATGTGGTGGTTATGAGGTGTCTCTGTCAAATCGAATGGGTTGCGCCCGCGTAAAGTGTGGTTTATTGCAAGGGGGGTAGGGTGATAATTTGTTTGACGCAAGAGATACGTTCTACTGTGTATCACGAATAGGCTTCCATCATGTAACGTGTATATTCCTGAATACATGTTCCATATTTCAACGCTCTACATACAATTTAATTGAAATTACCATCGAAAGACGCTGCCTGGCCTTTCAATATTGCAATTTCTTTTGAGAAACTGGCCTATGATTTTGGGCCCTCCTGCGGATGTATATATATATATATATATATATATATATATATATATATGACGCACAGTTCATAATCATATAATTGAGCAAAGTTTGTGAGCATTATGTTATACAGAAATTCGTGACATTTGACACTTTGCATGTCTGAAAAAATGCTCCTTACAAATATGAATTTATTACCTAACATAGACTTAGCCTGGCTCCGTCGCTTCACAAGGTGCAATAGACTTGGCCACACCCAAGTTGCTCGCCATTATTCATAAAATGAAAAAATTACTTATCCAATCACTGCGCTTCTTCTCTTCTCACTTGGTGCTGCCATCGTATAAGTCTCGCCTTCGAGTAGCTCTGTATTTTATCAGTTTATTTAGCTGATATCACATTTTTGTTAAACCGAGTTACGGTGTATCGTTTTTATTATCACTTCTGTTATATAGTGGACTATTTTCAGAAGTCTTTTCAGTTGTATTTTCTATCATCAACCTTTGTTCGACTTCACCCTTTCAATTTTTATTAATTGTCATGGCCGATCAGTCGCGATGACCACGCCACCACAGCAAATGCCCTGTCTGCACTAGACTAATGCGCAGTGGCGATAACCATCCTAACAAGTGTCGCTTTTGTCATGGCTGTACAATAGACAACAAGTGCAACACTTGTTCACAATGGACAGACGTAGTTTGGGCCGGTATAGTGGAAAAAACCGACTCAAGAGAAAACGCCACGCTGTCTCAGGGACGCAGGTGTACGATAAATCGTCAACAGCGCTGAAGCCCGCGCTGAGAGATGAACACATCCACAAGCGGGCTCGCCTACAGACATGTAGCATTTCTAGCGGCAGCTTCCTGGGGTTTTCTCCAGTACCATCCCCGGAGATAGTCCAGGACCGTAACCGTGAATCCAAGTTAGAAGAAATTCTCAAACATCCACATCATCTCTTATGCCCTTCCAATATGATGTTACATAAAACACTGCTTGGCATTTATCCTCAATACTAGTACTACTAGTGGGGGCACAAGTTCAGAAAGTATTTGTAGTTTTTATGTTGACTGGTGATTTGCATAGCTGTATATTTTGCTGTGACAACAAATTAAATGAAGATGTGTCCAACAATGGTGTTATGAATAGCAGCATAAAGGGATTCTAAGAAGATGCAGAAACTCTTTTAAATATCTAAAACTATAGCAGAAACACAGAAGCTATGATTGTCTTCAAGCAACTACCAGACTCATTTTGAAGTAGCACTATCAATAAAAAGTATCAGGTCATGACTTATGACACCAATTGAGTTAGCATCAAATTGGTGGACATACGGAACCAAAGACTATGTGAAAGCCATTTACAATGGACAGTGCATCTCACTGCTATATACAAATAAATATACTAGTTACCTGTACTCTTCACTACCTACAGCTTCTTTACACCATTGAACATAGTTTAATCATGAAAGAGTGACATACTATTTGCTAGCGACGCAACACATGCTAGTGATGCACTACCTGCTAGTGACACACTACCTGTTAGTGACACACTACATGCTAGTGACACACTACACGCTAGTGCCACACTACTTGCTAGTGACACACTACCTGCTAGTGACACACTACCTGCTAGTGACCCACTACATGCTAGTGACACACTACATGCTAGTGACACATTACTTGCTAGTGACACACTACATGATAGTGTCACACTACGTGCTAGTGTCACACTACATGCTAGTGACACACTACATGCTAGTGACACACTACATGCTAGTGACACACTACGTGCCAGTGACACACTACGTGCTAGTGCCACACTACGTGCTAGTGACACACTACATGCTAGTGATACACTACATGCTAGTGACAGACTACGTGCCAGTGCCACACTACTTGCTAGTGACACACTACATGCTAGTGACACACTACGTGCTAGTGACACACTACGTGCTAGTGACACACTACATGCTAGTGACACACTACACGCTAGTGCCACACTACTTGCTAGTGACACACTACCTGCTAGTGACACACTACCTGCTAGTGACACACTACATGCTAGTGACACACTACATGCTAGTGACACATTACTTGCTAGTGACACACTACATGATAGTGTCACACTACGTGCTAGTGTCACACTACATGCTAGTGACACACTACATGCTAGTGACACACTACATGCTAGTGACACACTACGTGCCAGTGACACACTATGTGCTAGTGACACACTACGTGCTAGTGACACACTACATGCTAGTGATACACTACATGCTAGTGACAGACTACGTGCCAGTGCCACACTACTTGCTAGTGACACACTACATGCTAGTGACACACTACGTGCTAGTGACACACTACGTGCTAGTGACACACTACATGCTAGTGACACACTACATGCTACTGCCACACTACATGCTAGTGACACACTACATGCTAGTGACACACTACATGCTACTGTCACACTACATGCTAGTGACACACTACCTGCTAGTGACACACTACGTGCTAGTGACACACTACGTGCTAGTGACACACTACATGCTAGTGCCACATTACATGCTAGTGACACACTACGTGATAGTGCCACACTACCTGCTAGTGACACACTACATGCTAGTGACACACTACGTGCTAGTGACACATTACATGCTAGTGACACACTACGTGATAGTGCCACACTACCTGCTAGTGACACACTACCTGCTAGTGACACACTACGTGCTAGTGACACACTACGTGCTAGTGACACACTACGTGCTAGTGCCACATTACATGCTAGTGACACACTACGTGATAGTGCCACACTACCTGCTAGTGACACACTACGTGCTAGTGACACACTACGTGCTAGTGACACACTACGTGCTAGTGCCACATTACATGCTAGTGACACACTACGTGCTAATGACACACTACATGCTAGTGACACACTACATGCTAGTGACACACTACATGCTAGTGATGCAGTACATGCTAGTGACACACTACATGCTAGTGACACACTACACGCTAGTGACACACTACATGCTAGTGACACACTACCTGCTAGTGACACACTACCTGCTAGTGACATACTACATGCTAGTGACACACTACGTGCTAGTGCCACACTACGTGTGCTAGTGACACACTACACGCTAGTGCCACACTACTTGCTAGTGACACACTACCTGCTAGTGACACACTACCTGCTAGTGACACACTACGTGCTAGTGACACACTACGTGCTAGTGCCACACTACATGCTAGTGACACACTACATGCTAGTGACACACTACACGCTAGTGCCACACTACTTGCTAGTGACACACTACCTGCTAGTGACACACTACCTGCTAGTGACACACTACCTGCTAGTGACACACTACATGCTAGTGCCACACTACATGCTAGTGACACACTACATGCTAGTGACACACTACATGCTAGTGACACATTACTTGCTAGTGACACACTACGTGATAGTGTCACACTACATGCTAGTGACACACTACATGCTAGTGACACACTACATGCTAGTGACACACTACGTGCCAGTGACACACTACGTGCTAGTGCCACACTACGTGCTAGTGACACACTACATGCTAGTGATACACTACATGCTAGTGATACACTACATGCTAGTGACAGACTACGTGCCAGTGCCACACTACTTGCTAGTGACACACTACGTGCTAGTGACACACTACGTGCTAGTGACACACTACGTGCTAGTGACACACTACATGCTAGTGACACACTACATGCTACTGCCACACTACATGCTAGTGACACACTACATGCTAGTGACACACTACATGCTACTGTCACACTACATGCTAGTGACACACTACCTGCTAGTGACACACTACGTGCTAGTGACACACTACGTGCTAGTGACACACTACGTGCTAGTGCCACATTACATGCTAGTGACACACTACGTGATAGTGCCACACTACCTGCTAGTGACACACTACATGCTAGTGACACACTACGTGCTAGTGACACATTACATGCTAGTGACACACTACGTGATAGTGCCACACTACCTGCTAGTGACACACTACGTGCTAGTGACACACTACGTGCTAGTGACACACTACGTGCTAGTGCCACATTACATGCTAGTGACACACTACGTGCTAATGACACACTACATGCTAGTGACACACTACATGTTAGTGACACACTACATGCTAGTGATGCAGTACATGCTAGTGACACACTACATGCTAGTGACACACTACACGCTAGTGACACACTACATGCTAGTGACACACTACCTGCTAGTGACACACTACCTGCTAGTGACATACTACATGCTAGTGATGCAGTACATGCTAGTGACACACTACATGCTAGTGACACACTACACGCTAGTGACACACTACATGCTAGTGACACACTACCTGCTAGTGACACACTACCTGCTAGTGACATACTACATGCTAGTGACACACTACGTGCTAGTGCCACACTACGTGCTAGTGCCACACTACGTGTGCTAGTGGCACACTACACGCTAGTGCCACACTACTTGCTAGTGACACACTACCTGCTAGTGACACACTACCTGCTAGTGACACACTACATGCTAGTGACACACTACGTGCTAGTGCCACACTACATGCTAGTGACACACTACATGCTAGTGACACACTACATGCTAGTGACACACTAGTCCCTAGTGACACACTACTTGCTAGTGACACACTACATGATAGTGTCACACTATGTGCTAGTGACACACTATGTGCTAGTGACACACTACATGCTAGTGACACACTACGTGCTAGTGCCACACTACATGCTAGTGACACACTACGTGATAGTGCCACACTACGTGCTAGTGACACACTACATGCTAGTGACACACTACATGCTAGTGACACACTACGTGCCAGTGCCACACTACATGCTAGTGCCACACTACGTTCTAGTGACACACTACATGCTAGTGATACACTACGTGCTAGTGACACACTACATGCTAGTGACACACTACATGCTAGTGACACACTACATGCTACTGCCACACTACATGCTAGTGACACACTACATGCTAGTGACACACGACCTGCTAGTGCCACATACATGCTAGTGACACACTACCTGCTAGTGACACACTACATGCTAGTGACACACTACATGCTAGTGACACACTACTTGCTAGTGACACACTACATGCTAGTGACACACTACTTGCTAGTGACACACTACATGCTAGTGACACACTACATGCTAGTGACACACTACTGCTAGTGACACACTACATGCTAGTGACACACTACTTGCTAGTGACACACTACATGCTAGTGACACACTACCTGCTAGTGACACACTACATGCTAGAGACACACTACATGCTAGTGCCACATTACATGCTAGTGACACACTACCTGCTAGTGACACACTACATGCTAGTGACACACTACATGCTAGTGACACACTACATGCCAGTGCCACACTACATGCTAGTGACACACTACATGCTAGTGCCACACTACCTGCTAGTGCCACACTACATGCTAGTGACACACTACATGCTAGTGACACACTACATGCTAGTGACACACTACCTGCTAGTGACACACTACATGCTAGTGACACACTACATGCTAGTGACACACTACGTGCTAGTGCCACACTACCTGCTAGTGCCACACTACATGCTAGTGACACACTACGTGCTAGTGCCACACTACGTGCCAGTGACACACTACGTGCCAGTGACACACTACATGCTAGTGACACACTACATGCTAGTGACACACTACCTGCTAGTGCCACACTACATGCTAGTGACACACTACTTGCTAGTGACACACTACCTGCTAGTGACACACTACCTGCTAGTGCCACACTACGTGCCAGTGCCACACTACATGCTAGTGACACACTACATGCTAGTGCCACATTACATGCTAGTGACACACTACTTGCTAGTGACACACTACCTGCTAGTGACACACTACCTGCTAGTGACACACTACGTGCTAGTGTCACACTACATGCTAGTGACACACTACGTGCCAGTGACACACTACATGCTAGTGACACACTACGTGCTAGTGACACACTACGTGCTAGTGATACACTACGTGCTAGTGACACACTACGTGCTAGTGACACACTACATGCTACTGCCACACTACATGCTAGTGACACACTACATGCTAGTGACACACGACCTGCTAGTGCCACACTACATGCTAGTGACACACTACATGCTAGTGACACACTACATGCTAGTGACACACTACATGCTAGTGCACACTACTTGCTAGTGACACACTACATGCTAGTGACACACTACATGCTAGTGCCATACTACATGCTAGTGCCATACTACATGCTAGTGACACACTACATGCTAGTGACACACTACGTGCCAGTGACACACTACGTGCTAGTGACACACTACGTGCTAGTGACACACTACCTGCTAGTGACACACTACCTGCTAGTGACACACTACATGCTAGTGACACACTACTTTAAAATTGTTCACACTACGTGCTAGTGACACACTACGTGCTAGTGACACACTACCTGCTAGTGACACACTACATGCTAGTGACACACTACATGCTAGTGACACACTACATGCTAGTGACACACTACATGCTAGTGACACACTACATGCTAGTGACACACTACATGCTAGTGACACACTACATGCTAGTGACACACTACATACTAGTGACCTCTAGACAATATCCAGGTTCTTCGCATTGGCATTGTGTAGTGCATCTTTCTTCTTTAGAATTATAATTGCTTTGTTTCAACATAGTGCATTTATACAATACATCTATATGGGTAGGTGGCAAACCATATATAAATATTGCACTTTTGTTCACCCCTTTTCCAACAACATTCTTGATTAGTTGTTTAAATTTTAACAATGTTATATTTATTAATAATGGCATGTGTAATTCTTAATTGTTGTGGTTGGAAATAAAACATACTTACTATTACTCAGTACTCACTATCTCTTCACCAACATTGAGCCAACAACTGACACAGGTTGCAGTGAATATTTTAAGTGAGACCTTACAACACATATGGTCACTCATTTTATTATAAGATATTTATTTAGCATGCTTTTCATATGTTCAGAAAAGTTATGCTAGCACTCAAAGTGTTATTTACTGATCTGCAGATCAAACATTGGTCACCCAGCTGTTTTTAATTTAATTGGATGATACTTTCTTTTTGATATCAGGGTCAAGTGAAATATTAATATTTTACAGATTTTTAGTTATGTGAACAGGACAATTCCATGAAAAGTAAGCCTGAGAAGTGACTTGGTATAATTGCACTACAATAGGAAATTATCGACCAATTTATTACATATCCTTGTTATGGAACAAGTTAAAATATTATTTAAACAATTGTTTTCAGGGGAATAGTGGTCATTTTGCATCAACATCATCATCATGCTGTCGGTCGCGATGTGACAAAGGCTGCTTCTATCCCTTGACTATTGCTCTCCATTTATCTCTCTGCTGTGAGAGTGATGTCCATGAGTCGGTCTTTATGTCTCTCAGCTTCAGGTTTTTGAGGGCTCTTTCTGTGATCAGAAAACAGTTGAGAATCTGCTTTGCTAGCCTGTCTGGTGTCATCTTCATGAGGTGTCTAGTCCACTGGACATTCTTTCTGATCAGAAGATCGTCCATAGATGGCAGTCCTTTCCGATCAAGTATGTCCTTGTTTGACACTTTGTCCATCCAGGTTATCCTCATGATCGAATGCAGATGTCGCATCATGAAGGCATGCAGCATTTTCACCTGTCGTCTGTACACTGTCCAGGCCTCGGCTCCATATAGGAGGGTGGACAGCACGATTGCACAGTATATCTTGCTTTTAACCCACATGGACACATGGTGGTTGTTCCAGATTCTCTTTCTGGTTGGCCGAAAGATGCACTAGCCTTGGCCATCCTCCTGTATTTCATCTTCAATGCATCCATTACTTGATATAGTGCTTCTGAGGTAGGTGAATTCCAGAACAAAGTTCAGCTTGTTTCCATTAACCATGATATCCTCCTCTCGGGTTCTTGTAGAGTTGGGTTGATACAGCACCTCGGTCTTCTTGATGTTAATCTTCAGGGCGAACTTCTTTGACGCATCAGAGAAAGCATCCACTAATTTCTGCATCTCTTCAGCAGAGTGGGCAACCAGTGCACTGTCATCTGCGAATAGCAACTCTCTAATCAGTATCCAAGTAGTTTTGGTCTTCGCTCTGAAGTGTGCGACATTGAATAGGTCAGCGCTCTGTCTGGACTGTATGTAGACGCCATCCCCCATGTCTCGGAAAGCTTCATCGAGCATTGCTGATAGGAAGATGGAAAAGAGCGTGGGGGCCAGTACACCACCTTGCTTGACTCCATTTGTAACACTTCATTTTGCATACAGGTATGCAAAATACCATTTTGAAAGTTTAAATACCATCACATTTGTGTCGTATTTGTTTCTATGATACGTATCAATATGTCAGAAGGTTACAATGAAATGAAATTTAACACTCAACAATATTTTGTAAAAAGTTATATATATATATATATATATATATATATATATATATTATAATTAAATTCTTTATGTCACACATGTTTAAAAAAAGGGCCAAGTTAACATGGATTCCTTTAGACTCATTATGATTCACCAAAACACATTTCACTGTAATCACCTAATCTGCATTTTCTATGGTTATTCATATGCAATATATCTTTAACCGGTAGACTCTAAAGCCATATAGTTTTAGTGATAATTCAACACACACCTCAATAAACACAACTTGCATACAAAACAGGTAGTATAAATGAGGCTATAGCTTAAAACATGCAGGCAGCAACTGTCCAGTTTAATTAACAGGGATCTACTGTGTTATTGATACAGTTCCTACCACTGCACTGCCGAGCGATTAGATAGAGTGAGAATGAAGCATAGAAGGTCAGGAGTGTGCAGCTAGACTGGTACTGTGGGGTGGGCTGATTATAGTCTCCAGAATACACAGTCACAGGGAGTTCGTGACCTGAGATCTGCTGAAAACTGAAGCAGAAACAGACTTAATTTTAATATTTTGCTGTTTGGGGTTGCCCTGAGATGCCCTCACAAAAGATTACCTAATGAGGTATTGAACTACAAATTTCATGTGTACAATGAAATTACCCTTAGATAGATATGTGCAAAATTAGAGAAAAAGCTTCGGAAAAGTTTTCAAATCAAATAGCAAAAACTTAAAATGTACCAGTTTTTAGACCATGAAGGAAGCTTACAAATGTGTAATACAAATATAGTACCATCAGAAATGTCTAGGCAACATTTGAAAAACAGATCTTCAACAGTTTCCGAGATACGAGAGCCAACACCACATGGCAGATGGCGCATGGTAGACGGCACAGGGCAGGAACACAAAGTGATGTCATAAGTCCATTGGACTTTGGCCTAAAGGACTAAGAAGTAATTTGTTTCCAAAAATGTTTGTATATCTGTAATTGGTTTAAACATCACCATATCAAAGATATGTCATGCTATGATACATTTGTGTATTTAACACCTTCATATATCATGATACAATATAATATATTGTTCCAAACTTTTCTAGAATGTTACAATGGAGCAACACTGCATCAGGTCAATTAACGTTGGCAGTATTTAACAACATTGGCCATTGGGGGAACATAAACATTCCCTTTTTAATGTCTGATTTGCTTGGATTCATCCTAAAATAAGTCCTCTTGTCACATAAATATGTCTCACAATATTTTGTGTTATCAGTTACCTTACTTAATTGTTTTGTGTTAAATTATGGTTTGCAGAAAGCATGTCACAGTTTTACGTAAACTCAGTAAACAATGCTTTACTAGATCAATTTCTGCACATTACTAAGTCATTTCCACAAGAGTCACACGTGTAGCAAAAGTGTATCATGCGTATAATGTCACAGTAATATTTTATATAAATGACAGTCATGTATACATACACATACTATGTATATGTATATGTATATATATATATATATATATATATATATATATATATATATATATATATATATATATATATATATATATATATAGTGTATATATATATATATATGTGTAGGAAGCGAAGCGAGGCGGGGCGGGGCGAAGCGAGCGAAGGCGGGCGGGCGAAGCGAAGCGAGGCGAGGCGGGCGGGCGAGCGGAGGCGAAGAAGCGAAGCGAGGCGAGCGGGGCGAAGCGAGCGGGCGGGGCGGAAGCGGGCGGGGCGGAACGGAACGGAACGGAACGGAACGGAACGGAACGGGACGGAACGGAACGGAACGGAACGGGACGGAACGGAACGGAACGGAACGGAACGGGACGGAACGGAACGGAACGGAACGGAACGGAACGGAACGGAACGGAACGGAACGGAACGGAACGGAATGTGTTCAATCTCCCAGACTGTCCAGACACTCATAGGCAAAATTTGGACATTTGCTTTTTGGGAGCCATTAAAATGTTAATCAAATACAAATATGTGTACAATTATTCCACCCAAAGATACATATATGCAAAATTTTAGGAAAAGTGACATAATAATTTTTTAATGGCTAACTGTGACTATTTATCAGTGTTGAGGCCCTTGAGGACCCTAGGCTGCCTTTAGCAAGACTCAATCAAATAACAATTCCTCATGCATAGTGTCAGTACCCTAAGATACATCCATAGATGCAAGATTTAAAAAAGAGATCCTAAACGGATTGGACCACCGGACCAATGGATTAAGAAGTCAAGCAACATAGGCATTATTCTAGATCAGTATCTACCCAGCATGCAATACTAACAATAACTTCATAAAAGATAATAGTAATTTTATATAATACTTAACAGTTTCAGCAAATGCCTGAGTTCCCTAGATCCTTCAAATATAAATTTCAATCCACAATTCAATACACAAGACGTTTCAAGCAATATTTCTAAAAAACTTTTGTTTCCTTGATTAATAAAACAAATATACAACATTAGTGTCAACTGAGTGAACTGACCACACAACCTCCCTTAGCTGACTTGCAACAAGTGATACTTGTTTTGACAATTTCAATGTTTTGTTGAGAACTCACCATTCACTGTTAGATCTGCTGAGCCTGTTTCAGTGACAACTTTGCAAATATATGTGTTTTCATCTGCCACAGTTGTTGAGCTGATGCTGAGTCTGTGAACCTTTCCATCCAGTTGTCCCGTGCACCTGTCATTGTAGGCTTGACTGTCAGCGTCGCTGTCACAGTAATATATCAGGTTAGGTTCACTCCCATTGTACCACAACAACTCCCAGTAGCTCTCACTGATGTTAGTTGTGCAAGTCAACGTGGCTTTGTCTCCTTCCCACGTCTCAGACGGAACATCCACTTTCACATTGATGACAGCCCCGTCCACACTGGTATGTGCTGAAAGCATAACAGTATATGTTCACCACTACAACTTTGTGCAACATAATGTGACATATATTGTATACTGGTGGTATGTCAACACTGCCTTTCATGACAAAATGTGTTTACTCCATTTGTAAATATTTCCTCTTTATTTATATTTATTCAGATAGAGGTGGAGATGCAGTTATTTGGATGAAGCAAGCACAACAAAATATGATTGGTAACATTACTAACATGACATTATTAATAATAACTCAGAATAATGTAAATACCACCAAATAAAAATCATAACAACACTGCCCTTTATTTATGCATTCCAAAATTTGCAGCTCACATACAAACACAATGGCCAAACATAACTTGGTAGATATGATTTACAGAGTCAATGCTGTGCAATCAACAGCATTATAGTAGACTGAATAAATTACAATAAATAGTTATTCTTTGCTAAATATATCACAATATGCAGTCAGTTATGTACCATGTAGGCCCATGCACTGGGTTACTCAACTGGCTATGTACAATGACCTTCTACAATACCATTGAGAATTTCACACTGGTCAATCAAGACCAGATCCAGGATTTATCAAGCACAGTAAATAATACATTCCCAAATTGAATTTAAACTGTCCATTTTTGGGAATTAGTAGATGCACCTGTAAGGAATATGTAACACTTTAACACTGGATTTAATAATAATAATAATAATAATAATAATAAAGACTTCTTATGCACCAATATTATCTGAGATCAAGCTCATTGACCTGACAACACCAAGGAATTATGCAATCTCGTAATTGTAAACAATGCACAAGTGGTCGATGGATGAATGAAGATGATAGAATCTAAGGAGGATAGGCAACATTAAAAAGAAAGGTTTTTAGATGCTGGTGGACAGAAACTATATTTCCTTCTAATTTAACACTCAGGCAGGAAGTGAATTCCACAGAGTTGGTCCAGCAACAGAGACAGCTCAGGTTCCAGCTGTTGTTTTCACCCAAGGAATGTGATCTATTGATTGATCATAGTGTCTTCCGTGGAGTAGCATCGATGGTGGTTGTGTTGAGGAGAGGGCTTGATAGACTACTGAACAAATATTGAGAATAGTGTGATAGTGCAGAGGGAGCCAATGCTATGATTTCAGAAGCAGTACTGAGCAAGAAAAATGAGGAGAACGAAATAAAATAATTTTGGACACGATGAAGTATTACTCTATCCTTGTTTGCAGTATTGTAAAGGAGCAAATTGTAGTATGCTGCTTACTAGAGATATTACAATGGTTTTAGCAATGGAAATTGACATATACTGGCGAAAATGGTGAACATCTCAGATATGGTAAAACAACAGTGAAATGTTTTCGATATATGTTGTTTGAAAGTTTTCATCAAACGTTACTCTGATATTTAACACTGAAGTGGCTGGTGTGATTCTCTGATTCAAAATATGTGTCAGGAAAAAAACATCACGTTTTCTACATTGCGTTGATGTACCAATAATGAGAAATATTCGGTCTGATCTGCATTAAGCTTTAATCTACTATTTTTCATCCAAAGGGAGATAATTTGGCAAAATGTCTTTTTAAAATGTTTACTGTTAAAGAAATATGAGAGTGCTATGCATGTTATAATTGACGTTATCTATAGCATGTTATAATTTACGTTATCTGTAGTAACAATAATACACTAATAACAATTTATTTAAGGTATCTCCTCTATTGCACCCTTGGACCATTTTTCTCTGTGTTACGTATCATATTTGAGAAAATTTGAGAGTTCCTTTCAGTTGTTTCTACAGGGACATCTCTGTCAGACAACAACATTTTCTGGTAACTTTCCGGCTTTGAATTGGCTAATATTTTTATGTCAAAATATGGATCAGAACTACCCTGGTACATTATATTGAACATGTAATCTTCATTTGATGATTTTCCAAATGTTGATGGAAATATAAATTTTTGTAACTTTTATTAGATTTGTCATGATGAGCTAAATAGGGGGTCATAAAAATATTACTTAAAAGGTTTTGAAAAAACTGGCACACAGACAAATGATATGTGTATAATTAAAATCCACCATCATTTTAGGTGTCAGATGAATAGAAGAGGAATTGTGGTGCCTGCAAATTGGCGATTTAGGTTATTCTCGCTTAATTTTGCAGGGCACAATCTATGTAAACATTATATCAAATAGAAACTAATGTTTATTTTTAAGTCCCATAAAACGTCTCATTGCTTTTCCAAAATAAATATCTTACACTGTTTGTTTGCATCAGCTGACATTAACAAAATGGATAAGCCACATTCAGACCAATACAAACATGGTCATATCTCCAGGGATATAGGTCAGCTAAGGTCACACAACCTAGAAACTTTACTGTTGTATTCTATTATGCATATCAGAAACTAGGGATAAATTAGAGATATGTTCTTCTTAGTATGAATACTTTGAATATTGACAAATATTTTATGCAATGAGTGGTAGCACATAGTACATCACAGGGTTCAATTTTGACAGTATTCCATTACTCCGAGCATCCCAGATTTTGCAATGAATTACCAGACTCGACACTGATCTTATATGTTGAAAGTAGAGCAGATTGTAACATTAACTCCAAGCATGTAGTTATCAAGTCCACTTGGCACATGGTAAGTGGAAGTCGGGCCCACTGCTCTTTATTTAACAACACAGTCACCAAACGCATCAAAGGTATGACAAGGTGCAGCAATAACGTGTGTTATGTTGCGTATTATGAATCATAAACATTGATGGTGGTAGAGAGAAATATAATTCTTATTTCACGTTTTAGCAAATATTCTCACAACTTCACTCGGTACTTATAATATTAATTAGTCACAGTGCAGGGAAGTTAACAAATGACATAGTGTGGTTAATTTAGCAATAGCAGTGCACTGGGTCTGTCCACAAAATGAGGCTTTTCACAGCCGATATGGCTATTTTGTGTATGGTCTAGCTTTGGTTGGTGAAGCGTGAGTTTTACATTTTACTTACCATTTTATTTCTAGGAGTCTGTCTGCATTATATTGATCAGACAATTGATCAGTGATTTATAATTATTATAAATCACTAGCTATTGTCTGATCAATATAATGCAGATATTGGTACCTTTTGCAAAGATTATATCTTTTTAAAATAACATTCCACTACTACGAACAATTGTTATTACACCAGTATAAATAAACAATGCTGATTAGTAAAAAAAATTCATTTTATATGAACTTGATGGATTAACATATTTTTAGATGGATTACTGAATGTCATGTTTTACTTGATAATCGTTTTACTTTATAATAGATCCCTGCATCATTAATGCAAGCTGCCTTCTATGGGAATCCCTGTTGTGTAGGACTATATCAACTAAATGCTAGTAATTTCAATAAATCATAAAAACCAAACTAAAATAATACTTCTCAAATTTTTTCAGAGAACTGTGGGAGGTTATTTTAATTGGACGATTTCATAATTATCTCATATCTGGCCTCCACACTCTCCTATCTATTTTCTATTAAAATTAACTGTGAATGAAAATATAATAATAATGTAAATATGATAATGTTTACATAGGAACTATGGAAATTATCTTACCAATTGTTTCTGGTCTTTATCTTTTAGGGTGCTCGAGGTATTGGGGATATATGGACCTAATCAACACCAAGAGGAAGTTAGAATCTACAGAGATTTCTTTCAATGACATTCACACTTTTTTATAATAATGTAATCAATTTTGGGACACATATTTGTGCAATGAATGTGTGCTTTGGCTGCCACAATCCTGAGGTCCAGCTCTCAGGATGTTTTCTCCTAAGTTTTTTCACTAGTATTTCCAGATATCCATCCCAAGGTCATAATGACCACTCCCAACTCTGGGCCTTTTGACCTTTTGAAGCATGCATTATGGACGACGGTGGTGTATGATTTACATGTTTGACAAATTCAATTCCCCCAAAAGAAAATATTGTCCTCCGCCTGACTATTTAGTGTCATAAATGATTATTTAGAAGTCTTTCTATGTATCAAAATGGCCATGATTTCAAAGAGAAAACTTCCCAGGGCCAGTAGCTTCGATTTGATACCACGATGACCTCTGTGTCTCGAAGATTATGCCCGCTCTGGGTGAAAAGCCTAACCTACCCCCTAAGTCACTGAAATTTTAATTACCGCATGTTGGGTCATCTAATGCGCTACTATCTTTGTTGTATTGATAATAATCATGATCTAAATGTCGATTTAATGTTGCTCAATGTTGTTCAGAGAAAATCGAACTAGACTTGACAATATGGCATCTCTAGGTGTCAAATCTTGGACTTTGTTTCCTCATATAATTATGAGCTTCCTAAGTCACTGGAATTTTAATTATCGGATACTGGGTCTTCTAATGAGCTACTATCTTTATTTTAATGATAATAATCATGATTTCATTTTGTTTTAATGCTTTTCAATGATGTTCAGTTTGATTGTGCGCATTTGAAGTATATTGAAAGTCATGGTCAACGATAAAAATCAAGGTCAATGTGTTTACCCCCGAGCATTGACAGCACGGGCCCAAAAATCAAGTATCTCGGTTTTAAACTCTGCATCTCCAGATTTCAATATTATTATAGATGTTTTCTCCTCTTATAATCATGTATAATGTGTGATTGGATTCATAATGTGCTCATTATAATGGCGGTTTTTGCAGAAAGTGGGGAGATGGTGATAATAACCATAAAAGGAAATAACAAAGATACCAAGAAGTACAGAGTGACATATCTATTATCAAATGACTAAAACAAATGAAATTCTAAAGAAAACACTTGATGAAAACCAAGACAGCAACCTGAGTTCAGATGTAGATACTCAATGACAGATAATATCCATGTCGATTCAATAACAGGGTTAGAAGATGAGTATGTTGAACTCTGTGATGATGATTAATGGTCGTTGTACTCCTCGTTCTTGTCCTCGTCGTAACCTTCCACACTATTGGTTTCATCTGTAATTTATTCGTCATTTCCATCTTCTTCTAAGAAGCCAACTAGGGCGTTTTGAATGACGTCTCCCTTCAACCACAGTTTCTGTGACATGACAAGAATGGTCTTGAGGGGAAGGTGTCTCTGGGAAGTGATCAAGGGTCATGTGCCAGAAACATACTTGAACATTATTCTCGTGATGTGCTGGATGGGTGTTATTCTGCATGGTGTAAATGTTCACAGATCAATGAAGAGATCAGGCCGTAGGTTAAGGTTTGGGCCACACATTGTCTTGACTTTGATCTCAGTTGCCACATCAACTTCCTTCATTCGCTGCCAAATGCTTTGGCACACACATGAACTGCTTATAGTGGCGCTCAGAATGTGCTAATTGACAAGCTTCCATGTGGAGCCCACTGCAGCGAGGTTTGCAAGCTTTAGTTCTTGCACAGTAATTTGATTGGTCTCATTTTCCCGTTGCTTTCATAAGCTGAAGTGCAGTGAAGACACGTAGGGCTAACATAACTGCGGCGTGTTCTTAGAAGTTGTTCTCAGCCAATTCGTTGATGTGGACCAGCTTCTCTCCAAAGCCTATAACAATGTCGACCATTGGCAATTTTGCAAAATACATAAGTGTGAGTCCTTTGCTCTGAATTACCCTGATGGTGTTGATGTAAGAAATCCTGGTTTGAGTGTATTTTATGCATATCATAATGCTCATACAAAAATGTTCTTCCTGGTAGATATTCCACTGAAGTCATTCCGCCAAGGCACACTTAATCAGCTTCGTTGAAGACGATTGGCCTTCGAACAATCTCAATCATAGAGGAAGTGCTCCAGTGCTCGAGTAGAAGACATATGTATAAATGTTGTTTTCGTCATTTGTGAAAACAGTTTTCAAATCAGCAGGTTGGCAAATGTTCAACCCATCAACGACAACCCTTTCACCACACCCTCTGCGATCACATTCTGATTTTGGTGAACATCAACACAACCTGCATATATAAATTCGATGCTCACTCCAGCAAGACATTCCAGAGCGCTATGATCAATCAGTAATGACCCTTTTCACATACCTCGGGTGAAAACGAATGCTGGAACACGAGCTTTCTCTGTTGCTGCACCAACTGTCTGGAATTTATGACACTAATTTGTCTGGCGGGGGATTTGTTTTCATTTTGGGGTACTGAATTGACCACACTGTGGAATTGAATTGGGGCGAACACCCAAATCATACACGACCGCCTTTCCCAATGTTTCGGGATGCCTTCTGCCAATTGTTTTGTTTTTATCTACGTCTGGCCCCACCGTGACAAAATATTTGAATTTACTTCATTTCAGGCCCGAAAAGGGGGGTTTCTGGCCCCCTGATGCCAAAATGCCCCGAGTTGGGAGAGATCATTATGAATTTGTGATGGCCCAGTGTATCAGTTACTAGGAAATACTAGTGAAAACACTTGGCAGAAAACATCCTGAGAGCTGGACATGGTTCCCGGCCTAAATGTAACACTGTTGTCGTGCTATTATCAACTTTATTTCAAATGTTCAGCAATATTGCTCTTTAGTTTTACATATGTATATACAGTGGATTTCTGTAGATTACTGCAATGGCAACAGCTTCAACCTGAACATTTGTGTTTTTGCGGATTTTAAAGATGTTTCAAGATGTTCCTCCATAATTGCTATATCCAGTCAACTGTGACCGTCACCATGACAATCACTTATTCAAGCAGCTTGCTGATTCAGTTGTGTCAATGTACATGCAAAGCTGCCATGTGTAAGTCAGGTCAATGTTCTATGATTTGAAACAATTGGGCATCTGCAATGCTCTCCTGACCCACAGAGAGGCAACTGACTGTCGAAGACAATGCAGGTGCCTTGGTGGCCAGAGACAGTGCAATCCACCAGCATGAACATAACAGTGTTCATGCTGGTGAATAGCAACAATGACACATCAACACAACAAGAATTCCCCAAGAAAGGCTCAACATTCACTAAGATTCTATTAGTGAACTGTACCAGCATCAAGGGAAATATTAAGAGCTGTGACAATACTTCACCAATGTGACCCACATATCATTATGGGATGTGAGTCCAAAATTGACAGTACATTCCCCACTTATAGCCTCTTCCCTCCCCAGTGCTCGTATTACACAGAAGTATGGAAGGACCATACCAAACACAGCAGTGGATCGAGTGTTTTCTGCAATCAGGGGTCGGGAGATGTCCTGGCCATAGACTAGAAAGACTTATCAAAGGATGTGTACGGGCTCTTTCTACCGACCACTAAGAGTCCTGCAACAACATCTACAGTACCTAGAAAAATCCCTAACAGAACTGCACACCACGTGTATGCGTAAGCATCCAACCAAATGCCAAAATCACCACCATTCGCCGGTCGCTCTGACTATTGCTGCTCTGGCAATAAGGGCGAAAAAAATTCTTATTGACAGAGCAGAAAATGATGCGCCCCTAGCGGATGTTCAGGGCAAATCTCAGAGCAGCTCTGGCAACAAGGGCAAAATTCTTATTGCCAGAGCAGAAATCGATTGATGGTAATGTGCATGCGCGTCCAGTTGACGATATGTTTAGCGAACACATGTCGAAATAGTAATTGTTTCAGATACACATGACGCACTGATATCGTTTTTTGACCGATTTAGGCGATCGTGGCGGGGAAACTGCGATAATATCGATCCGCAGAGCTGGTCTGGCAATAAGGGTGGAACAATTTCTTATTGCCAGAGCAGAAAACGATGCGCCCCTAGCGGATGTTCAGGGCAAATCTCAGAGCAGCTCTGGCAATAAGGGCAAAACAAATTCTTATTGCCAGAGCAGAAATCGATTGATGGTAATGTGCATGCGCGTCCGGTTGGCGATATTTTTAGCGAACACATGTCGACATAGTAATTGTTTCAGATACACATGACGCCCTGGTATCGTTTTTTTGGGACTGATTTAGGCGATCGTGGCGGGGAAATTGCGATAAGATCGAACCGCAGAGCTACTCTGGCAATAAGGGCGGAAAAAATTCTTATTGCCAGAGCAGAAACCGATGCGCCCCTAGCGGATGTGCAGGGAAAATCTCAGAGCAGCTTTGGCAAGAAGGGCGGACAAAATTCTTATTGCCAGAACAGAAAGATATTGATGGTGATGTGCATGCGCGTCCAGTTGGCGAGTATTTGCTCAGTCAAAAACAGAAGTCCCACAGATCATGTACAAGTCCGGCAGCGTCATACTGTAATTTTATTTAAATCGTTTGATTTAATGACTCGCCTAACAGTACACGTTTTCACAGGGCACTAATTCCCGTTATTGAATATCGACCTTATAGAAATGGTCACCTGGCAGGTGAGGAATTCTGAGGCTCCAGCATATATGTGAATTGATCTCGGATTGCACTGATATCTGCATATTCATTAGTGGGTGATGGGTAGTTCGTGTTATTGAGGGTTATTTAATAGAAAGTATTTTACTAAGATCATGGACGTTGTATCTGCATGAGGCTGGCTGTCTTTTGATGTAACAACTCGCCTAACGGTACATGTTTTCATAGGACATTATACACTTGTTGTTGGGTGCCGGCCTTTGGTGAGGATATCTAAATGTTGATGGATATTATCTCTTCACAAGTGTACGTTAATTGTAGGTCTAGTTATTACCAGTACTGAGACTCATTAGTTCTTATGCTACTTATTACAATCACACTCATTTTATCACCCCATTAACATTATAACACTCTTATGACTTATAAGTATATTAATAAAAAAAACATAAAATATAAATAAAAACATAAAAAAGTAATATCAATGTAATAATAAAAATAAATTTAATAGCATAAACATTATTAATATAAATTTAATTAAAAAAATATTAATATAAATTTAATAAAATTAAACATATTAACATAAATGGGCCATACCCAGCAAACACAGGTAAAAATATGGGTATTGTCGTTTTTAAAGGGGGGGTAAATTTTTAACATGGTATACATTTTATTGGAAAAAATATGTTTTATATATATATATATATATATATATATATATATATATATATATATATATATTTATATATATATATTATTATTACATTATATTTATTGTGTTTTTTTTCGCACTTAGACTTTTTCAACAGCTTGGTAAAAATAAATAATTGTATTCACATTTCACTAGTTAATATCTTCTGCACTCTTTAGCCTGTGTCAGTGAAATTGTATGGAGTTGTTCTCTATAATATAGAGATTACATAACTATAATTATACCATAAATACAGTGTACGTTTACTGTGCAGCAAGTTGATAAACATCATGATTTATTCAAAATATCACTCGCTATACGGTTTTCAATTCAACATAAACAAATCCGCCATTTGATATTACCATAAAAATAAAAGCCCTCACAATATGCTATACTATGATAATAAAAATATGGTAATATTATTCTGTACATGCAGGTACCCTTTTGGCCATAGACATATAGTAAGGCATAGTCTTACATAGGTCCTAGTGGCAGGGGCGTCGAACCGGTTTTAAAGGTTGGGGGAGGGGGACCAATATATAATATACAAGTGTATATATATATATATATATATATATATATATATATATAAAGGAAAATTTTATATATATATATATATATATATATATACAAGTGTTTTTTTTTATTTTATATATATATATATAAATTTTATATTATATATATATATATATTTTATATATAATTTTTATATATATATATATATATAATTTTTTTATATATATAAAAAAACCCCCCCCCAAAAACACACACACACAAAAAATATATATATATATATATATTATATATATAATATAATTTTTAAATTTTATATATATATATATATATATATATAATTTTTATATATATATAATATAAAATTTATATATATATATATATATATATATATATATATATATATATATATATATATATATATATACACTTTGTATTTTTAATTTTTATTTTTTTTAAGTTTTTTTTTATATATATATAAAATATATACCAAAAAAATTTTGTTTAAAAAATTTTTATATATATATATATATATATATATATATATATACACTTGTTTTATATATATATATATATATATATATATATATATACACTTGTATATTATATATTGGTCCCCCTCCCCCAACCTTTAAAACCGGTTCGACGCCCCTGGACAATTTTAAGAATATCCACAAAATTTTCCAAAAAAAATATATTACAGAATAATATTACCATATTTTTATTATCATAGTATAGCATATTGTGAGGGCTTTTATTTTTATGGTAATATCAAATGGCGGATTTGTTTATGTTGAATTGAAAACCGTATAGCGAGTGATATTTTGAATAAATCATGATGTTTATCAACTTGCTGCACAGTAAACGTACACTGTATTTATGGTAAAATTTTTTATGTAACCTTTTTAAAAAAAACCCAAAAATTTTTTCTTTTTTTTTAAAAATTAAATAAATTTATTTTTTTTTAAACGGAAAAAAAAAATAATAAAAAAAAAAAATATTAATAATAATAATATTAAATAAAAATAAATATAAAAATTTTATTTTTTAATTAAAAAATTTGGGTAATAAAAAAAAATTTTTTGGAAAACAATTTTTCAAAAATTTAAAAAATTTTTATTTTTTTTTTTAAAATTTTTTTAAATGAATTTTAATTTTTTTATTTTTTTTTTTTTAAATTTTTTAAATTTAAAATTTAAAAAAAAGGGGAAAAAGGGGTTTTTTTTTCCCAAAAAAACCCTTGGGGAAAGGGGTGTTGTAAATTAAAAATTTTTAATAAAAAAAAAAAAAATTTTTAAATTTATAAAAACGTCGGGCTTGACACAAAAAAAACCCGAAAAAAATTTTAAAAATTTTTAAATCCCTAAAAGGAACCCCATAAAAAGGGTTTTAGGGGGAAAAAAAATTTAAATTTCACCGCGGGTGACCATTTAAAAAGAAAATAGGGGGTTTGTTTTAAAAAAGGCCCCGTTTTGGATTGGTTTAAATAAAATAATTGGGGGGGAAAATGGACTCGGGAAAATATAAAAAGGGGGGCAAAATCCCAAAATTTTTAAAAAAAAAACCCCTTTTAAATTTTTCCCCGGGTTTTTTTGGGTTTTGGGGTTTTTTTTTTTTCAGGAAAAAAAAATTTGCCGGCAAATTAAAATTAAAAAAAACCCAAAAAAAAAATTTTGAAAAAAAATTTTTCCCTTTTTTTTGGCTGATTTTTCCCTTTGGCGGAAAAATTTCCCAAACCGTTTTTTGGGAAAAGGGGTTTTCCAGCTTTACCACACCCCGGGTTTTTCCCCTTTTTGTATTTGATGGTAAGTTTTAACTTTAAAAACTTTTTGGGAAAAAAAAAATAAAAATTTTTTTTGGCCCTTAAATAAATTAAATTTTGTTGGAATAAAATTTTGTTTTGGGCCTTTTTTCAAATTTTTGTCGAAAAAATTTTTTTTCCCCGGGAGGCAAAAGGGCTAAAAAAAGGGTTTTTGAAAATTTTCCGTGTTTTCCTGTTGGGTTTTTTTTTTAAAAAAATTTTTGGTTTTGGGGAAAAGGAAAAAAACTTTTTTTTTGGGGAAAACCCCCCCTGATTAAAAAAAACCCCATTTTTTGGTTCTTGGGAAAAGGGTGAAAAGGGAAATTTTTAATTTTTGGGGGCCCCTTTTAAAAAAATTTTAAAAACTTTTTTTTTTCGTTTTTCATAATTTACCCTTTTTTGGGAATTTTTTTTGTTTTCCCTTTTCTTTTATGTTCATCTGGGATAAACCCCCAAGGCCCCCATTTTTTTTGAATCATTCCTTGGGGGTTGGGAAAATTGAATTGTTTCAAATATGAACTTGATATTACAATATTTGCATGAATTGACACAATAATCAAAAGTCTTTAAGTTTTTCATTCGGTCCATTTTGGGGAATGAATTTAAAGGGGGAAATCAAAAAATTTTTAAAATGAAAAAAAAAAATTTTCAAAGGGTTAGAATCTACAGAAATCCCTTTAATACATTTAAAACTGGAATATTGCTAAATTTTGAAAAAATTGTAATCCCGCCGTGACATTTGGGCCCGGGGAAACCAGTCCAGCTCTCGGATGTTTTCTCCAAGTTTTTCACTAGTATTTCCAGTAACTATACACTGGGCCATCCAAATTCATAATACCTCCCAACTCGGGGCTTTTGGCATAGGGGGCCAGAAACCCCCCCTTTTGGGGGTGAAAAAAGTAAATTCAAATATTTTGTACGGGGGGGCCAACTAGATAAAAACAAAAAAATTGGGAGAAGGGATCCCGAAAATTGGGAAACGGCGGGAGTCAATTCAGTACCCCAAAATGAAAACAAATCCCCCGCCAGACAAATTAGTGTCATAAATTCCAGACAGTTGGTGCAGCAACAGAGAAAGCTCGTGTTCCAGCATTCGTTTTCACCCGAGGTATGTGAAAAGGGTCATTACTGATTGATCATAGCGCTCTGGAATGTCTTGCTGGAGTGAGCATCGAATTTATATATGCAGGTTGTGTTGATGTTCACCAAAATCAGAATGTGATCGCAGAGGGTGTGGTGAAAGGGTTGTCGTTGATGGGTTGAACATTTGCCAACCTGCTGATTTGAAAACTGTTTTCACAAATGACGAAAACAACATTTATACATATGTCTTCTACTCGAGCACTGGAGCACTTCCTCTATGATTGAGATTTTCAAGGAATTTCCCCAACAAAGGATTAATTTCCTTTCAATTCTTTTTTTGGAAAATTCCAGGGAAAAACATTTTTTAGGCTTTAAGGAAGGGGCCAATAAAATTTCCTAAACCCAATTTTTTAAAACACCCCGGGGAAATTTGGGAAAAAAGGTTTTCCACTGCACTTCAGCTTATAAAAGCAAGGGGAAAAAATGAGCCCAAAACAAATTATTGTCCAAGAAAAAAAGGTTTGCAAACCTCGCTGCAGTGGGTTCCCCCGGGGAAGCTTGCAAAAAATTCTGAGGCCACTAAAGCAGTTCAGTGTTTTCCAAAGTTTTTAAGCAAATAAAGGGAAAGTTGATGTGGCAATGAGATAAAAGGTCAAAACAATTTGTGGCCCAAACCAACCTGGGCCTGATCTCTTCATTGATCTGTAACATTTACATTTTTCAGAATAACACCCATCCAGCACTTTACGAGAAAAATTTTCAAGTATTTATTCCAAAAACCCTTGTTCCCTTTTTGGAAATTCAAAAAATTCAAGAAACCTTTTGGGGGTTTGAGGGAAAAAACGGGAATTCAAAGACCCTTTTTCATCACAGAGTTCAACATACTCATCTTCTAACCCTGTTATTGAATCGACATGGATATTATCTGTCATTGAGTATCTACATCTGAACTCAGGTTGCTGTCTTGGTTTTCATCAAGTGTTTTCTTTAGAATTTCATTTGTTTTAGTCATTTGATAATAGATATGTCACTCTGTACTTCTTGGTATCTTTGTTATTTCCTTTTATGGTTATTATCACCATCTCCCCACTTTCTGCAAAAACCGCCATTATAATGAGCACATTATGAATCCAATCACACATTATACATGATTATAAGAGGAGAAAACATCTATAATAATATTGAAATCTGGAGATGCAGAGTTTAAAACCGAGATACTTGATTTTTGGGCCCGTGCTGTCAATGCTCGGGGGTAAACACATTGACCTTGATTTTTATCGTTGACCATGACTTTCAATATACTTCAAATGCGCACAATCAAACTGAACATCATTGAAAAGCATTAAAACAAAATGAAATCATGATTATTATCATTAAAATAAAGATAGTAGCTCATTAGAAGACCCAGTATCCGATAATTAAAATTCCAGTGACTTAGGAAGCTCATAATTATATGAGGAAACAAAGTCCAAGATTTGACACCTAGAGATGCCATATTGTCAAGTCTAGTTCGATTTTCTCTGAACAACATTGAGCAACATTAAATCGACATTTAGATCATGATTATTATCAATACAACAAAGATAGTAGCGCATTAGATGACCCAACATGCGGTAATTAAAATTTCAGTGACTTAGGGGGTAGGTTAGGCTTTTCACCCAGAGCGGGCATAATCTTCGCTTTTTAAATTTTTTTCCCCTTTAAAAACCCCGTTTTAAAAAAATTTTTTCCCCCTTTTTGGCCCAAACGACCTCACGTCCTTCTTGAGGTAACATTACACCTGCAAATAACATTCATCCAGAAAACATTCAGAGAATATTTCAATATATGAGGCCTTTTCACTCCCGTGACAAGAACGATTTTGGTTGAACGACCAATTCGAACATACACAATTTAAATATCTTTCCCCCCCCCCCCCCCCCCCCCCCCCCCCCCCCCCCCCCCCCCCCCCCCCCCCCCCCCCCCCCCCCCCCCCCCCCCCCCCCCCCCCCCCCCCCCCCCCCCCCCCCCCCCCCCCCCCCCCCCCCCCCCCCCCCCCCCCCCCCCCCCCCCCCCCCCCCCCCCCCCCCCCCCCCCCCCCCCCCCCCCCCCCCCCCCCCCAAAATTTTTTTTTTAAAAAATTAATTTTGAAAAGGTTATTCAAATTGCCAAAAATAGCCGGGTATCGGGTTAAAATCGAACTATTTGGGGGGAATTTTTTTTTTTAAAATCATGGTTTTATCAAAAAAAGTTTAAATTCAAGACATAAAAGTCAGGCGGAGGTTTTTTTTTTTGGGGGAATTGAATTTGAAAAAAATGAAATCAACCCCCTCGTCCAAATGCTGCCAAAAGGAAAACCCCAATTTGGGATGGTAATTAGACTTGGAGGGTAGGAACGGAAAAATTTGGAAAATTGCTGCCCAGTTTGCACAACACTTCATTACAAATAGTGCCCAAAATTTTAACATTTAAAAAAGGGAATTTTAAAGAAATCCCCCAATTTAATTCCGGTTTTCCAATATATAAACTCCCCTAAAAAAAAAAAAAAATATTTCCTATAGATTATCAAATTTTTAAATTTATATTTTTTTCAATTAATTTTATAGAAAATATAATGTTGCTGAGCTTGGAAACAATTAAATTTTTAAATCCTCCAATTTAAATTTTTAGTTTTTTTTTTTTTGAATTTAATTTGTTTTGATTCACAAACGTTCCAAAAAGGGTTAATTACAGGTCAAAAATAAACATTTAAATAAAATGTTCAGTAACCACTAAATATTATCCTCATTCAAAAAAATTTTTTACTAACGCTTTTTTATTTTATGGTTATAACAATTTTAGTAATTATTTTAAAAAATTCTTTGAAAGGTTTAATTTCATATTTATGACAGGGTTTTTTAATTTAAATCCCCTTCAATTGTTAATTAATAGGGGCCCAAAAAAAAAATGGAAGAAAAGTAAACCCATTCCCCAAAATAACTACAAAATAATATCGGTTGAAAATATTTGAAACCCATCACCTGAAATTACCCCATTTGTAACTTCCCCACTGGACTAATTAAAATTTAAGATTTTAATTTTGCAAAAGTGAAATAAGAATAATCTACACATCAATGTTTATTTTAAAGAACAAAACCCGTGTTATTTCACCTTTAAATTTGGTTTGGGCTGTTTGTTAAATAAACAGGGCCATTCCATTACCAGTGCCAAGGGACCTTGAACTATTTGAGAATTTAAATTTTCCCCATTAATTTAAACTTTTGGAATTCTTTAAAAGGATTCATAAAATTAAAATGAACCTGTGATTATAGGGACACTCTTTGAAAATATTTAAAATTTAAATATTATTAAAAAATTTTAAATATCCCTATTTAAACAAAAGTCAAGTAAATTTTGGTTGTGCCCGGGGGAACCAACCCAGAAATGACATGTTTGTTTGGGTTTGAATTTTCCTTTTTAATTCCGAGAAAAAACATTAAATTTTTTTGGAAAGCAAAGAGTTTAGGGTTAAAAAAAATTTTATTGATTAATTAAATTGTGTAAAATTTAAAGGAATTAAAAGTTTGCGCCCCCACATTTATTCATCTAAATTAAGGGGGTTTTAA